>QANZ01021686.1:0-37850 GCA_003254925.1 Chamaecrista fasciculata | reverse complement strand
AAAAAAAAAAAAAAAAAGAAAATTTCCATACCATTTATCGTTACTACCCAGCATTGATAATAATTAAGTATTTTAAGATATGAGATTTTTATACATTATAATCAGATTATAATTTAATAGATTATTTAATTAATTTATAATGATTTTTTTTATAATTTATTTTAGGACTGATCGACTTTGAGAAAGTCGTGACTAATATTAACCAGGGTTCGTGTGATTCATAAGAGATGGGTGAGATTTGTAGTCAATTGTAACCAAAAGAAGTACACATTTCAATTCATGCACCGGAGGGGTCTCTATTGCAAGGTCAAGAGTGGTTGGTTCCAACTGGTAAGAGACAATAATATAACTTATGATGACACGATGACATTTCAAATTCATCACAGGAGGGGCATGACGAGGAGTATTATATGAGTAGTCGGAGAAAGAAGACCGCCAGAGATATATAGTTTTGAATTTGAAAAATAAGGGACTAATTTGAAATTTATCCCATAATATATAAAGGATTAATTTGAGACTGTGGCCTAGTTTTTTTCAGTCCCCATGGATTATGTTACTTTTGTCCACTTCCCCCACTATCTTTAACTGCTTTCCTTCTTCAAGGCTTTGTAATAGAACCATATAAAACTATGGTCTGTTGCTTGCCTTTTCTTTCGATGAATTTCCTTTTCTATCAAAAAAGAGGGATGCAGATTGAATAAAAATTTTAATTTTTGGTTTATAATGGGCTATCACAAATTAATTTTTTGATCTTTGGTTTTTTACAAATAACAATTATTTAGTCCCTACATATAATGTTTCAAGGACTAAATAGTTAGCGTTTGTAAAAAGTTGGAGACTGAAAAATGTATTTATGCTATTCTTTGACTAAATCTTAGTTTTGGCACAAATTCAGCGCGGCAAAAGATAAGTTTTTTCTTTTTTTTTTTTGGTAGGGACAAGTTTAGTGAGTTGGGCCCCGGGGGCTCACCAAGGCCAGGGCAGGCCTCCAGGCTCTGTGAGCGCTTACAGAGATACTTACAGATCGCCTACCAACAAGGCCCTCTGTATATATAGTACATATAAGTATGGAATATGTACAGAAAATTTAACCTCTTGTATATATTATTCGGATCTTCTGTATAGTTCTTTTCCACACGTATATTCATCTTCATCAATGTTGTCAAGATTTAAATTTAAATCTTAAGATCTTACGATTTTACGATTTTATTTAGACAAATTGATCCCTATCTTAGGTAAGATTTAAATTTACTAGAATCTCATCGATCCTATGATTTTATATATTAGATCTTACGATTTAACACCTCATCGATCTCACAATCTTACTATCGATCCTACGATTTTATTGAAATATGACAACTCTTAAATAATTTTATATTTATAAATGAGTTTTATGCTATTAATTACATTACTTATTTGTATAGATAATGAAAAATGAAAAAAAAAATATGATTCAATGCATTCAAATTAATTAAGTGATACACATATTATGTATGAATTTTAGTTATTTGGTTTTATGAATAAACTTGATGGGTAGATATTTAAAATATATTATGTTACTTTATGTATATATATAAATATATATTTTAAAGTTTGTACGATCTTATGATCTACTATCCGATCTTACGATTCGATCTATTTTATACCTCTTTCGATCTTAAGTAAGATCTCGATGTTGACAACCCTCGTCTTCATCATCGATGGATGCTTTCAAAAAAGGATTTCTGCGTCTTGATTTCTCTCATGATCATATCACGCTATAATGTTGAATGTGTTTGTTGATATATATTTAATATGAACAACCAATGATTAATCTGACTGAACTATCTCGAGCTTTTGATATTGCAATGAAGCATTCTCCGCTATTCTCCAATTAAATTATATTTTAACTTGTTTTTTATCACACCATACAGCCTTGTCACGTGCGTTACGACACTTAGGGCCAAGTGAGAGTGTGAGTGAATGACCTATCAATGCTCTTTCTTGAGCCAAATGCAAAGACAACTTGAAATCGTCTTTGGTTTTGATGGATTTGAGTAGATGAGTGGGGTTGTTGCTCAACAAATACTCACATGGTTCAAGATTTGGAGTTTGATTGCACCACACTTTGATGTCATTCGTTGAATAACATGAAACATAATTGTTAAAAAATGGAACAAGCAAAAGTAGTGTTACCACCAATAAGGGGAAAGCTAGCATTATGAATAATATTCTGGAAAATTAAGAGACCAATTTGAAACATTGAACATAACTGAGGAATTAAAATAGGACTTTGGTCTTTTTTTTTATATATACTTTTGTTTGGTTTACAACACTAATAAATTTGTTAATTTAGTCTAGAATATTTTGCACATCAGCCAAGACTAGAATACCTTTTTATATGTTAGGCAAAGCCGCAAAGCTTTCTATCACTTGGGCTTTTTTAAAAATTAAATAAATTTTTTATTTGACTTTTATTAATTGACAATGTGAAATTCCATTTTTTTTTTGGTTAAGTTATAGATATCCCCACCTATTCACGTAACGGTCTAAGTGAAGACTAACTCCATTCGAGTCCCAAAAACGAAATGGCTAGAGCTCTCCTAACAATGTCAACTCTAGGAATCGAATTTGGGTCCTCCCCCAACAATGCCAAACTCCATTTAGTTAAAGCAAATTTTAGTCCATAACTATTAGAGTCATTTAAGATTTAATTAACATTTAAATTTGGTCAACGTAGTTAAGAATAACTTCTTTTCGATGTTATCCTTGTTATCAATTTTTTATTACCAATGACTAAATTAAAATAATATTATCATTGTAATCAAATCTCTTTGTATGAGAAAAATTTATAAATTAACATTATAATAATCGAGTCACTAAATTCATCAAAGTTGAAGATTGGGTAGAAAAATAATATTGAAAGAACAGTTATTTTTGGAGTATTGAATTGATGATAATAATATTTAATGAATTAAATTAAAATAACTTACTTGTTAAGAACTAAAATTTTTGTTAACCTTGCTAGAGATTTAGAACAAAAACATCAACAAAAGTAGTAAGATGTTAATGAACAAAGTCATATGAATTGTTAAAATAGGTCAAATTCATCAAACTACCCTGTTTGATTCTTTAAATTAGTAGGTTGAGTTTGAATTTTCTCTGCCAAAATAACCTATCACTTTTAAAAAATGTTGATCCACTTAACCCACTCATTTTATGTATGTTATATTTTGTGAAGTGTGAACCCTAGACACAATTTCATATCTTGTGGACAAACAAAGTCTTCTATAGTTATACTATTATTTAGGGGTGGCAAAATGAGTGTTTTGGGTTGGGTCACAAGTGGGTCAATGACCCATTTATATTTGTTAAATGGGTCATGTGTGGGTCTTGACCCATAAAATCAAAGGTCCACTCAACTCATGAACCCATCTTAAAATATTTATATTATTTAATTTATAAACTAATTAATGAGATAATTTTTAAATTATTCAAATTTAGGACTAAATTGTATTCTTTTTTTAGATTTTGTACTGATTTGCAATTTCTACCTTTTTCATATTTTTAAAAAATACATTTTGACCCCAATTATTTTCTAAAATTTTCATTTTAGTCCTCAAATATCATGATCCAGGAACTTTTTTTGTAAGTTTTGAAAATATTTAGGGGCATTCTGTAATTTTTGCAAAAATTTGCAAAATTCATCTTCCTTCCACTAAACTTACTGTTTGGTGGGACTAAAATGCATTCATTTTCCAAATTTAGGACTAATCTGTAATTTTATCCTTTTTCCAATACTTCAAAATTACAATTTGGTCCAAAATATTTTTTATAATTTTCATTTTAATCCTCAAATATTATGATTTAGGGACTTTTTTGTAAATTTTAAAATTATTTGGGGGGCATTTTGTAATTTTGGCAAAAATTTATGAAATTCATACTCATCCCCTCTCATGAAACTACGTAGTTTTTTATGCAAATTTGGGTTGGGGTGAATAACCCATGGGGGTTTTACCCACCCCAAATTTTAATGGGTCAATTTTAGACCCAACCCATCTTCACCCATTATCTAAATGGGTTGGGTTGGTTAATTTTATAGTTGAGTTGGTTGGATTGGTGGATAATGGGTTGAGATTGTCACCCCTACTATTATTATACATCTCATTTTTACTTCCTCTTTGTGAATTGTTATTTTTTTTTCTTTAATTTGTATGCCTTTACAATGAAGTGAGTGATTATAAGGTCTTCTTATCTTATCAAATTATTTAGGTTTAAAGGTCATTTTGGTCCTAAATGTATGCTCTAATGTTTAGTCCATTATGTTTCAAAATGTTCAAATCGGTTTTAAATGTTTGCAAAATGTTTCATTTTGGTCCCAATTATTTAATATGATTTGTTTCAATTTCAAACGTGAAAAGTTTAGAGCTACGTATTGTTCTCGAAAAATATTTTCTTTATTCAGTTGGGACCATCAGCAAACGAGGTAAAATTGGTCTTAAAGTAGACCAAAATGAACATTTTGAAACATAAAGGACCAAAATGAACATTAAAACATACATTTAGGACCAAAATGACCCTATTAAATCCATCCAATTCCAAGCATATCAAACACATCAACTCCATTCACATGAACATTGTGTAATAATCATCTTATTATCACCAAAGTCAAAATGATGTCTACATTTTCTATTTCACCCACAATATTCCAAACTTCAAAGGAAAATACTCACTAAAAATTATAAGAACATAATAGCTAAATTGTTAAAAGACTATAATTTTTTCGGAGACACTGGAATACTCTGCTCGTTCCTAAAGAAATTCCTAGGATCCACATGAGTTTTAACCTTCACCAACCTCTCAAAATTACCATTAAAATACTTGGATCCATACACTTGACCTTGCTCATAGCTATCTTTACCAAAATTATTAATCCCAATATCAAGATCCCTGTAATTCAAGTACGCACTCCTCGGATTCTTTGAAACATACGGCGTCATATAACTGTACAACAATTTCGCCTGTGATGTGTAGTTCTTCTCTGCTTCACTTGACGGATCGTCCCAATTCACTGAATACTGAACCTTGAATAGATTCCCTGCTCTGTGTGGAAACGGCGTTTTATTGTATACGACAATATAACTCCAAAACTACCTCCTCCTCCTCCTTTGATAGCCCAAAACAGATCTTCACCCATGGAATCTTTAGTCAAGATTCTTCCATAAACGTCAACGATTGTCGCGTCGATGACGTGGTCAACGGAGAGACCGTACCGTCGGAGCATGTTGCCGTAGCCGCCGCCGGAGAGGTGGCCGCCGATGCCGACCGTCGGGCAAACTCCGGCGGGAAAAGCCTTCACCTTGCTCTGTTTCCAGATTTTGTAATAGAGTTCGCCGAGAGTGGCGCCGGCTTGGACGACGGCGACGTCGTTTTGGACATCCACGGTGATGTTACGGAGGTTAAAGAGATCAAGGATGATAAAGGGGATGTCGGAGACATAAGAAATGCCTTCGTAATCGTGGCCGCCACTTCGGATTTTGATTTGGATTCCAATGGATTTTGCGCAAATTACAGTGGATTGAACATGAGATTCATGTAACGGGGTTATAATGATTTGGGGTTTTGGGGTTGAGGATTTGTTGAATCTGGCGTTGCCAATGTAGTTTTGGAGAACAGAGGAGTATGAAACGTTGGATTTGTCGAAGATTATCTTAGAAACAGAGGATGGGTCGGATGGGTCTGTCATACACGAGAGAAGCTGATCATACAATGAAGCAGAAGAAGAAACAGAGACATAAAGAAAAAGAAGAAGAAGAATGAAAGAGAAAAATGATTGCTTCGCCATTTCTGCGTGAAGATCTTCTTGAGATGATAGTGATGAAGTGGGTTTTATATGAGAAGACGAAGGTGTGGTGGGTCCCACTAAATTGATGATACAAATCAAATTGCTTCAGTTTTTTTTGTCGCCGCTGCTTCGTTTTACTTATACGTTCCCATTGGTTCGTTTGTTGTGTTTTATTTTTGCTTTTTTGTTAAAGGGTCATTTTGGTCCTAAAGTTCATTTTGGTCCCAAACCTTTGAATATAGCTTGTTTCAAGTTTAAACGTGATGAGTTTAAAGCTATGTATTGTTTTCAAATAGTACTTTTACTAACTAGTTAGTATCGTCAACAAACGAGGTCAAAAGTAAACCACTCACTTCATGGTCAAACAAGTAAAATTAATAATATATCTCTCGTTTCATATTCAAATGCGATGAATTCAGAGTTACGAGTTCCTCTTAACAAGTCCTTTAAACTTAAAATGAGAGGCAAGAGAAATATGACCAAATTCAAGAGTTTGTGACCAAAATGAAACATTTTACTAATATATAGGACCAAAATGAATCATTTTATCAACATTTAAGATCAATATGAACATTTTGAAACATAATGGATCAAAATGAACATTAAGATATACATTTAAGACCAAAATAACCCTTTGATTTTTTTTTTGGGGGTTTGAGGATATTTTGTTAAATGGTTTTAGTTAAGTTAGATATATTTTTTTTTTAATTATCTATAAAACTGCATTGATTTAGTTGGATTTGTGTCGTTAAGAATGACTTAACTTGGAACTCTTTCCTGTTATTTGTTTTTTGTATTAAATGATTTCCGGCCAACTTTTTTGTTTTCTTCCCTGAACGCGTCCGACGCAACAAGTCGAAGTTCCTTCAGGGTCTCTCCTTATTTTGACTACTTATTTTCGCTTTTTTTTTTAAAAAAAATTATATTATATATCACTTTTTTTTTAAAAAAAAAAAACTAAACTGGAGTTGGTAATAGTCATAGCTTCTCTTAATTTGAAGAAAGAAAAAAATGTCTCTTTCATCATTTGTTGCTTAAGAAAATGAATTATAAATAAAAAAGTTTATTACGTATATACAAGAAGGTAAGAATAATCAAAGTCTTCTTCTTGATCTAATTACGTAAATCACACATATATACCCAAAGTTGGGTTCTTCGCATTTTAGCCTTTATCTAGGCTAGTTTACATACTCGAGACTCTAGAAATTAAAAAAAAAAAACTTTATTTAATTATCTAATTCTTATATATTAATTGATATTAAACTTGAGTATTAGAATGATAGTGTAGGTTAACTATGCTCAAGTATTACTTTTTTCTTTTATATGCATAGGCTAAAGTCTCAAACTTGTCCCTTATGTATGGGATAGGTATCAAATCGGTCCCTTATCTTTCATTGGTTTCAGTTTGTTCCTACATGATGATTTCATGATATTTTAAATTGGTCCCAAAAATATTTAATGTGGTCATATCTCTCTTATTTCAAACTCAAATGTGACAAATTCAGAGTTACGAGTTTTTTTTAACGATTACTTTGGGACCTTCAACAAACGAGGTCAAATCGAGTCCCCAAAGTGGGCAACTCATTTCACAGTCAAACAAGTGAAATTGGTCATATCTCTCCCGTTTGAAATCCGAATACGACGAATTTGAAGCTATGTGTAAACTCTTGAAGAGTTATTTCTCTGTCTAATTAAGATCACTAACAAATGAGGTCAAATCGTGTTTTATAAGTATTTTTAGGACCAATTTGAAATATCACAGAAACATATAGGACTAATCTAAAACAAATGAAATATAATGGACAAATTTCTGCTAAAGATTACTTTCCACCCAGCTCTTAACATCCTGACAGAAGAATGCTTCTCATTGCTACCCAGAATTTTCGCTGCCTATAAATCTGTCACTTATTAAAAAATTTGATCCACTTAACCCACTCATTACATTGCAGATGTTTATAATAACAATGGGTTCTTGTAATTCACATGATTTTTCAATTAATATATTGAGTCCTTGAATTGACATTTCATATTATTATTTTTTTAATTTGAAGATGACTTGACAAATTAAAAGAAGATAATTAGACTCATTTCAAGTTCGATGGCTAGTTTAAAACTTTTTTTATAAGCCACATAAAAAAAATATATGCTTTGATTTATGTCTTACATTTAAAATTTTGGTTATATATACTTATAAACATCTTATATGAAATTTTATTGATTTTTTTTGGGCCTGAAATGATACTTCAATAAACAAAAGCCTAGCAAAGGTGGACCCAAAACAAGACAGAAAACACACAAAGTCTCACTACGAGAGAAACTACAAAATCTAGCAAAGAGAACAAACTAGAAATAAAAGGCAAAAACAGTAAAAACAACAAAGAAAGTCAAAACAAAAAGCTTTTATTGATTTGATACCAATTGAATTATATAAATGAATTAATCACTAACCACATATATTAACTAGTTGATCAAGAGTTTATCTACCTAAACTAGAAGTTCGAAACTTTGTAGCTTAGTTCAACTCGAATGTAAATAATTCTCATTTAAACAATTAAAACAAATAAAAATATCGTTTTAAAAAAAAAGACTAGTTAGACATAAGCTTACTATTTTACATAAATTACTAAAATTTTGGTCTTATTTAACAATAACGTTTAACCTATGAAGCATGGACACTGACACGGATACGGGACACGACACGGATGCAGACACACTGACACGTCAAATTCCACTACAAAAAAAAGTCTATAGGTGGCGACAAATTCCGCCACCTAAACTTAAAAACTTGCCACCTATTGTTTATGGTGGCCACTTATTGCCACTGTAAGGTTGTTGACTATACCCTTGTTATTGAAGTTTTTTTGTTGCGAAAATGCAGTTGCCACTAAATATGGTATAATAGGTGGCAACAATTTCGCTACCAAAAATTTTTATTTTTAATTAATTTTTAAATTATAAAATGAGTTGCCACCAAAAGTGATACAATAGGTGCCAAGGTTGGTCGCCACCAAAAGTTCTCCTTATATTTTGGTAGCAATAATATTGCCACAAATACATATAAATATTTATATATATTTTTATATTAATTCTCCTTATTTATATATATATATATATATATATATATTTAACAATTCTCCTTACGTTTTGCTAGAAAAGCTTTATGGTCATGTTTTTAATTTACCACAATGACAGAAATATAGAATCAAGATAACCATATATTTTAGGAAAAGAAAACAAATTCATAAATTTTGATTACATGACACGACACAGCATATATTTACATATATGAATAATTAAAAATTCTTAAACTTTGATGAAAACTTCAAAAATTACAATATCTATTCATAATATATGCTACATGTGTCATTATTTTTTATTTTTTGTCATATTAAAGTCATAAAAAATGATTTTATATTCTGAAACTTATGAATATGTGTCATGTGAGTGTCGTACGAGTGTCGGACACAGACACGTGTCTGACACGGTGACACGCCTTCAAAATGAAGTAATCCTGAGCTATAATACAAGAGATACCTATAAGAACTTAATTTAAAACAATATAAATTATAAAAACTAATGGATTGGTTAAACTATAATTTTAACTAAAATAGCTTGAGCTATAATAGTCTTCTCTTATATTATCCATAATTAATTAATTATCCCTCATGCTTTTCATGTGCCCGGATCTCCATTAAAATAACCCCCTCAGCCATCACCATGCACGGCTGGCGCCTGCTAGCTCGAGTAGTGTGCTTTCAATACTTCATAAAGAAGTTTCAGTTTGAATCTTAAAGTGATCAAACTCCTCCTAATTAATATATATAATATACTTTCTTACTTTTTTACACTAATTAATTTTTATTCAATAATTTTGTGACGAGAGAGAATACGATCCTCATTTTGATGTGTAAAGCTTTATAGATCGAATTCGGACAAAAAAAAATGAGGATGCCAAACTAGAACCAACTATTAATATTTTATAATAAGAGCTACAAAACCCTAGCTATATTGTGTATTTATTTTCTTTCTTTCCTACTTAGTTTTACTATTGACTATAATTTTATAACACACATGAGAAGATCCACCATATCTTTTGTGCGTGTATATATATATGTACTATGTAGTCTAATTTACTCAATTCGCTATTTTTATTATATATTTTTAATAGCCTTTTCACAATAATTGATTTAATTATTATTCATTTTTGGCTCTTGTTATGTTGAATACCATAATCTGTGGGCAGACGACGAAGTAACTAAGAAATTTAATTGCACGTTGTCTGCTGACAGCCTGGTTTCAATATGGATAGCAAGATTTCAGATCCATGATCGCTCTCTCCTAATCAATAATGATTAATTAATTAAGTGTATTTAATTAATTAGAATATTAGTTTTTTTTTAAATATTTCTTCTTTGGAAAACCATATTAGTTTTTTTGGGTCCCCGTGGATTATGTTACTTACTTACTCTTGTGAGTTTGTCCACTTCTTATGTTTGTATGGAGGGATGACTGATGAGATGGAAATAGATCAAATTATAGTTTTTGGCCTATAATGCATGGGCCAACACAAATAAATTTTAATGTTTTTAATAATTTTATTCTATAAATTCAAAATTATGAATTTCTTTTAGACCATTAACAAATAGGTTAAATCGAATCCCAAAAGTAGATAACTCATTTCATGGTCAAACAAGTAACATAAGTCGTCATATCTCTTTCGTTTGAAGTCCAAATACAACGAATTTAAAGTTATGTGCTGACTAGAGTTTTTCTTTGCCCAGTTAAGATCGCTAACAAATGTGGTTAAATTATTGTGTTTCGAAAGTATTTTGGTACCAATTTTAAACATCATGAAAATATATATAGTCAATCTAAAACAAATGAAAGATAATAGACTAACTTGAAATCTACCCATACATAACGGACCAATTTGAAACTTTGGCCTTCTTTTTATTAGAACATCTATAATTAATTGTTTACTCATCTCTTTACATAAACAACTGTTCTATTGATGATACATATAGTAGATACTCACTTGACACCTAATTAAACATCTCCTTCTTCACATAAGATAATAATTATAATATCCATAAGTACCTTTCCATATATCAAAAGAAAGAAAAACGAATAAACTAATAATTTAACTTTTAAATTATCATTTACTTAATAATTTATATACATATTATAATTTATTAAAAAATTAAACAGTATACTAGTTAATTTTTTTAATCCACAAAAAAGTAACTAATACACTGTTTATTTTTTATATTAAATTATTTATTTCAATATTTGATTTCCATATTCTAATACAAAGTTACAAACCAAAAAAGAAATGAAAATATCCTTTTATTTGCTCCTATTCATTCCATCCGGTTCTGTTCCCTTATTTGATTATAAATATGGTATTATTTATTATGTGCCTTTAGGGAACATGATAAAGATCATTTATTAGCATTGGGATTATAAAAAACACCTAAAAGTTCTCAGGATTGTTATTGCATTGTCTCTCTTAATTTTGTGTGACAAAAATGCCCTTACATTTAACTATTCAAATATATTCTTTTTAAATTTTATAAAAAAGGGAAAAAATAGTATCTCATATATTTATTAATTTCTTTAGTTAAAATAAAAATTATGTAACCCAACTTTTGTTTTCAGATTTTTAGTGGCTATGATTACATCAACAAAAATAATTAAACATATATCATTATTTTCTGTAATAGTTTTATTTAAATTATATTTACAATCATTTATAATTTATAATTTTATATTATCGTCATTGTAATAAGAAAAAATATTAAGAAATAACAAAAAAATTATAAAAAAAATAATTTAACAATCATACGTATATATAAACTATTTGTTTTTTATTAATTTTTTATTTTATTATATTACATTTAATGTGATTTACATTTTTATTTCAATAAAAATTTAATAAAATATAATGCAGTAGTTTTTATTTTTGTCAAATTTAAATTAAACTTACTAAATAATTCATAAATTTAATAAAGTTATTTTTGTCATAAAAAATAAAGAGAGACAATGTAATAATAATTTTGAGAATTTTTAGTTGCTTTGTATAATCTCAATGCTAATAAATGATCCTTATCATGTGCCCTAAGGGCACATGATAGATAATTCCTATAAATATATACTTCCATGCACAACCTAACAAAAATATCCAAAGTAACACTCATACAACACCCACAAATGGCACAATCATTAACTCCATTATTATTCCCTTATCTCTCTTCCATTCTTCTCCTTCTTCTTCTTCTCCTCACGTCTCTGCTGCTTCTTCACCACATGACAACTTCCTCAAATGCTTCTTGACACACCACAACCACAACACAAACCCATCCGACAACATAGTCTTCCAAAAATCCAACCTTTCTTTTTGTAAATTTTGAAATTATTTGGAGGCATTTTGTAATCTTTGCAAAAATTTATGAAATTCATATTATCTCTTTTATGAAAATACATAGTTTTGACATAAATTTGGGTATGGTTTGACCCAACCCAATTTAATTTTAATGGATCAATTTTAGACCCAATCCATCTTGACCCATTATTTAAATGGGTTGGGTTAATTTTAGTTACTTATAGTCTCAAGATAAACTTGTAATCTCCTAATTATTTATTTGGGATAAAACAACAAGAAAACATGATCAAATATCCAAGTTATACAAGTGGAACACATATACATGAACAAATAATTATAATCATGCATATATAGAGTTGATGCAAAGCATATCGAAATCACACAATGCAGCATTGAAAAGAGGCCCTCTACTTATACCACCANTGAAGGTATATTTTAATTAATCTATCCTTTTCTCGTTTAATTTAATAATTCATTTTTTTGTTTAATTTTATTCAATTTTTATTGATATTTTTTATATATAATTTATTTAGGCCTGATCGACTTTGAGAAAGTCGTCACTAATATCGATATGGAGAGATGGCTGAGACTTCCGGTCAGACGGCTTCGTATCATTCATACGAGTTGGGTTAAATTTGACGTATATTGTAACGAAAAGGTATACAAGTTTCAGTTCAAATAGAGGAATGGACTCTACTGTAGGGTGAAGGCCGGCTGGTTCAAATTAGTTCGAGACAATCATATCACCTACGGTGACACGATTGCATTTCAAATTCGTCATATTCAGGGGCATGAGGAGTATCATATGACGATTCAGAGAAAGAATACCGCCATAGATATGTAGTTTAATTTTGAATTTGAAAAATAAGGGACTAATTTGAGACTTTGGCCTAGTTTTTTAACCTCTTCTATATATTATTATTCAATTATGCACATAATAGATTCTCCAGAACTCAATTCCCACCATTTTTATTTTCTGCTATTGGATTAACCTACTTTTTCACATCAGATTCAAATGAGCATTCAAGAAAAAAAGTTCAAGCTATTCAAATGATAAGATTTTCTTAATATTTTAACCAATATCATGATTGAAGGCTAAAATCTATATATTATGGCGAAATTGTACCTTTTTTTAAATAAAAAGTTTAGGTGAGTTGGGTCTTGAGGCTCACCAAGGCCAGCACATGCCTCTAGGTTCTAAATTGTCAACAAAAAATGCTAACATCATGCTGAAGTCAATATTTTTGTGGTATGAATGAAAATTTTAGAGTACAATATAATTGATACTAAAATAAAGAAAGAAAAAAAAAAGTTATTTGCCATGTCACCATGATGCATGTCAACAATTTTTATTAATGATTTTGATAACGTTAAGTCTTGGGACACAATTGAGTCAAATGTAAAATTTTGAGCATATAATTGACTACAAAAAAAAAAATTAAAGTATAACTGAACTTAACCGATAATTTAGGAGCACGAGAAATACTTTTACCTTTAATTATATATATATTTTATGAAGTTTGCACTTAACGTATAAAAATTTGATAACTTATAACCTTGGCCAAAATTGTCTAAAGTAGATACTTTAACTAAGTTATAGTTCTCTAATATGAGATAGTCGGTGATAAGAAAAGAAATTAAGGGGGTTAGTTATATTGTATGATACTCAATGTTGGGCGCTAAAAGGGTAACATGACCAGAAATTCAAATTTAACGTATTTGAGATAAGAATGCTTTGTTGGATATGTGGTTATATTATTAAAGATCATATAAGGAATGAAGTCATTAGAGAGGAGGTTGGTGTGACACCTATAGTAGAGAAATTGGTTGAAACACACTTTCGGTGGTTCGGGCATGTGCAAAGAAGACCTTTAGAGGCCTAATATATACATAGAGTTGACTAGATGATATAAAATCCTATAACCCGAGGAGAGAAAGACCAAATTAAACTCTTCAAGGAACTATCTAGAAAAATCTATCTATATAAAATTTTACGGTTGATATGTGCAATGATAAATCATGTTGATGTCAGTTGATCTATATAGTGATTCCCATCTAGTGAGAAAAAAATTTAGTTGTTGTTGTTCTCAAGTTTCTCGTCATATTTTTTTTCGTTTTTAACAACTATTTAGTATATTCAAATTTCTATTTCTTTATTTATTGGTTGACTTATCACGTTATTAATGAGTATAAAATATCCGTAATCAACAAAAATTATATCTACATTGGGGTTTCTTTTTATTTTAATAATACAGAAAAAAAAGGTTGGAGATCACCAAAAAAATATTTACCAAGATGGGTCACAAAGGCTGGAATGCGATTTCCAGTCTTGCGGCCCAATCAGTCGATGCCACGTGGCACCGGCTGAATTATTTTTATTTTTTTTAAAAAAATAGAATATCGTGGCTCAGAACACAATTTTCTGCGGTCAAATCAGCACAGAAAATTGTGGCTTGATCCACGATTTTCTGTCTATATAAACAGGGTGGAAATTTAGGGTTTTCGCGGTTTGAAAAAGAGAGTGAGGGAGAGTTGAGCGACAGAGAGAAGAGAGAAAGAAGAAGAAGAAAGAAAGAAGAAGAGAAGAGAAAAAAGGAAAAAAATGAATTAGATGAATACGATAAAACCAGAGCTAGGAGTTAAATTAGATGAATTCATTCTTTGCTCAATCAGAGTCATTGACAAATGAAGTCAAATCAAACATGAAATTGGGCTTAAAATGGGTCTCTTGTTTCATGAATTTGATTATATCTCTCTCGTCTCAAGTTCGAATACAACAAAATTAGAGCTACAAGTTACTCTTAACGAGTTCTTTCTCTATTCAGTTGGGGTCATTGACAAATGAGGTCAAATAATACCTCGAACGTGAGTAATATCAAATTTTAGAGAACTATTTGATCTCGTTTGTCAACGGTCCCAACTAGACAGAGAAAAAACTCGTCAAGAGTATCTCATAGCTCTGAGACAGGATAGAATTATATTGGTTCCATATCTTTGGATTCGGTGGGACTAGCAGTGAAATTTTTTATAAAGATATGAGACCAATTTTGTAATCTGACCAAGAGATATGGGACGAAAAGTGATATAAGACTAAATCTGTAACTCTTTGCAAAGATGTGACACCAAAAGTGTAACAAAAAAAGTTATGAGACTAAATTGAGACATGAGCAAAAGTTATAAAATAAAAAGTGAACTTTGACCTAAAATAATTAACTTTTTTTTTGAGCAAATCAGAAACAATAAATTAAGGGCTAAAGAAAATACAACCTGTTGTTCTCTGAGAGAATTTATTTATTTTGAATTCCCTCTTTATAATTAACATTACATAAACTAGCCTTTTTGTTTCCGGCTTGAAACATTATTCATTTATAAGCAAGGCAAAGCCAAGAACAATACAAACAAAAACAAAGTAAAAATAGTCTCACCACTCTAATACTACTCTAATTCCTCTAAAACTTCACGCCAAAATTCTATGATCTCGTACACTAGACATGACGAATGTTGTGGTGTTTGAAGGATTTAGAGATAAGTGGTTAAGGGAGGTTAAGAAACGGATTTGAGGTGAGATTAAGCCTGAAAGATTGCTTTGAGAGAGATCAAGTTTCGTGATTTGGGAAGTGTGTGGGTGGCACGTGATACCAGACCATGAACACCAAAGAGGGTGAGTAATTAGAAGAAAAGGAAGAAGAAGAAGAAGGATAGGTCCAGTCATGGAGAGTGTTGAGAGGGTCTATGAGGGAGGATTTGAGAGAAAGCAGAGAGAAGAGAGGAGTGGGAGGAGAAGAAGCAGAGAGAGTAAGGAGGAAGAAGTGTGTTTGGGAGAGAAGAAAGAGGAAGAAAATGGGAAAGAAAATAGAAGAATTTGAAGAAGAAGAAGAAGGAGGTTTCATGGTGGGAATGTGTATGTTATGTTATGTTAGTGTTGGATATTGTGTGTGGATGTGAGTATATATGAGGAGAGGAAGATGGAGATTTAAAAGAAGTGATTTTTGGGTGAAGACTGAAGAGGGTGTTTCAATTATATATTTTTAATAGCCTTTTCAATTATTCATTTTTGGCTCTTGTTATGTTGAATACCATAATCTGTGGGCAGACGACGAAGTAACTAAGAAATTTAATTGCACGTTGTCTGCTGACAGCCTGGTTTCAATATGGATAGCAAGATTTCAGATCCATGATCGCTCTCTCCTAATCAATAATGATTAATTAATTAAGTGTATTTAATTAATTAGAATATTAGTTTTTTTTTAAATATTTCTTCTTTGGAAAACCATATTAGTTTTTTTGGGTCCCCGTGGATTATGTTACTTACTTACTCTTGTGAGTTTGTCCACTTCTTATGTTTGTATGGAGGGATGACTGATGAGATGGAAATAGATCAAATTATAGTTTTTGGCCTATAATGCATGGGCCAACACAAATAAATTTTAATGTTTTTAATAATTTTATTCTATAAATTCAAAATTATGAATTTCTTTTAGACCATTAACAAATAGGTTAAATCGAATCCCAAAAGTAGATAACTCATTTCATGGTCAAACAAGTAACATAAGTCGTCATATCTCTTTCGTTTGAAGTCCAAATACAACGAATTTAAAGTTATGTGCTGACTAGAGTTTTTCTTTGCCCAGTTAAGATCGCTAACAAATGTGGTTAAATTATTGTGTTTCGAAAGTATTTTGGTACCAATTTTAAAAATCATGAAAATATATATAGTCAATCTGAAACAAATAAAAGATAATAGACTAACTTGAAATCTACCCATACATAACGGACCAATTTGAGACTTTGGCCTTCTTTTTATTAGAACATCTACAATTAATTGTTTACTCATCTCTTTACATAAACAACTGTTCTATTGATGATACATAGTAGATACTCACTTGCCACCTAATTAAACATCTCCTTCTTCACATAAGATAATAATTATAATATCCATAAGTACCTTTCCATATATCAAAAGAAAGAAAAACGAATAAACTAATAATTTAACTTTTAAATTATCATTTACTTAATAATTTATATACATATTATAATTTATTAAAAAATTAAACAGTATACTAGTTAATTTTTTTAATCCATAAAAAAGTAACTAATACACTATTTAATTTTTTTATATTAAATTGTTTATTTCAATATTTGATTTCCATATTCTAATACAAAGTTACTAACCAAAAAAGAAATGAAAATATCCTTTTATATGCTCCTATTCATTCCATCCGGTTCTGTTCCCTTATTTGATTATAAATATATATATACTTCCATGCACAACCTAACAAAAATATCCAAACACTCATACAACACCCACAAATGGCACAATCATTAACTCCATTATTATTCCCTTATCTCTCTTCCATTCTTCTCCTTCTTCTCCTTCTTCTTCCTCATGTCTCTGCTTCTTCACCACATGACAACTTCCTCAAATGCTTCTGGACACACCACAACCATAACACAAACCCATCCGACATCATAGTCTTCCAAAAATCCAACCTTTCTTTTTGTAAATTTTGAAACTATTTGGAGGCATTTTGTAATTTTTGAAAAAAATTATGAAATTCATATTATCCCTTTTATGAAAGTACGTAGTTTTGACATAAATTTGGGTATGGTTTGACCCAATCCAATTTAATTTTAATGGGTCAATTTTAGACCCAATCCATCTTGACCCATTATTTAAATGAGTTGAGTTAATTTTAGTTACCTATAGTCTCAAGATAAACTTGTAATCTCCTAATTATTTATTTGGGATAAAACAACAAGAAAACAAGATCTGATATCCAAGTTATACAAGTGGAACACATATACATTAACAAATAATTATAATCATGCATATATAGAGTTGATGCAAAGCATATCGAAATCACACAATGCAGCGATTGAAAAGAGGCCCTCTACATATACCATCACTATTATATATATATATAATATATAATATATAATATATAATATATATAGAAACATCAACACCAGATCCATATCTATATATATATAATATTCAACAATTCCACATACCCATTTATATCCATATAAACTACAAACCACAAACCACATATATATACAATATAGATCTGCCACCTGCAAGCTAAAAGGAATATATATAACGCCACCGCCCATAGAGAGAGAAAGAAAGAAAATGTTCAATTTAGTCCCAATTAAGGCTAAACATGTACTCGGATGAATTTTGACTATCCCTTCATGATTTCCAAGAATGGAGATATCCAAAAATCAAATTTTGACCTGAAATCTTGATTTGATTTTGAAAAAATGACTTAATCTTAGGAAACCAAGAAGCTATGGGTACCACAACTATGGAAGCAATCGGTGACATCGAGCTATGTGAGGCTGAAGGTATTTTTTAATTAATTATCTGATATTGATAATGTATGTTGCAGAAACGGTATGCTGATAATCTGATGTTGATAAATGTCGCTCTGATTTTGGTTTATCTTACACACTCTTGCCTAAGAGTAATGTCTAACCAACCTTTGCAGTTTGTAATGTTAGTAATACTCTCTAACAAATAATATTTTGGTATGTAATGTTAGTAATCTATCGAATACATTTACACTTTGTATGTTATTAATATATATACAATACTATGTATTAAGAAGGAAAAATCCGTGCAAATACACGGATTTTATACAATATTTTAATATGTAATGTTAGTAATCTATCCAATGTACAGTAATATGTATTAAGAAGTAAAACCCCGTGCGAACGCACGAATCTCATGCTAGTTATCTATAAAAGATAATAATTATAATGTTCATAAGTACCTTTTCATAATCAAAACAAAAAATATCCATAAGTACCTTTCCATAATCAAAAGAAAGAAAACCGAATAAACTAATAATTTAACCTTTAAAATATCACTGAGTTAATAATTTAATGCATAATATAGTTTATTAAAAAAATAAACAGTATACTAGTTAATTTTTTAAAAAAATAAATGATATATTGGTTAATCCATAATAAAGTAACTAATACACTGTTTGATTTTTTTTATATTAAATTGTTTATTTCAATATTTGATTTCCATATTCTAACACAAACCCAAAAAAGAAATGAAAATATCCTTTTATATGCTCCTATTGATCATTCCATCCGGTTATGTTCCATTATTTGATTATAGATATATACTTCCATGCACAACCTAACAAAATTAATTATCCAAACACTCACACAACACCCACCAATGGCACAATCATTAGCTCCATTATTATTCCTCCCTTATCTCTCTTCCATTCTTCTTCTTCTTCTTCCTCATGTCTATGCTTCTTCACCACATGACAACTTCCTCAAATGCTTCTTGACACACCACACAAACCCATCTGAAAAATCCTCTGTTTCCGACAACATAGTCTTCCAAAAATCCAACCTTTCTTCTTATTCCTCTGTTCTCCAAAACTACATTCGCAACGCCAGATTCAACACTTCCTCCACCCCAAAACCCTCCTTCATCATAACCCCATTTCAAGATTCCCACGTCCAATTCACTGTAAAATGCGCCAAACTCGCCGGAATCCAAATCCGAACCCGAAGCGGCGGCCACGACTTCGAGGGCCTTTCCTACGCCTCCTCCGGCGAACCCTTCATCCTCCTCGACCTCTTCAACCTCCGTAACATCTCCGTCGACACTGAAATCGACCTCGCAATCGTCGGAGCCGGCGCGACACTCGGCGAGCTATATTACAACATCTGCAACGCCAGCAATGTCCATGCCTTCCCCGCCGGAGTATGTCTGACGGTGGGTGTCGGCGGACATTTCGCCGGCGGAGGGTACGGCAATTTGCTCCGGCGGTATGGTCTCTCTGTTGATAATATTGTGGACGCAAGAATTGTTGATGTTAATGGAAGAATTTTGAACAAAGATTCCATGGGGGAAGATCTGTTTTGGGCTATAAGAGGAGGAGGAGGATGTAGTTTTGGGGTTATATTGTCGTATACTGTTAAGTTAGTGCGTGTACCTCAAACGGTGACCGTTTTTCGAGTGCAAAAGACGCTGGAGCAAAACGCAACGGATCTTGTCCTTCAGTGGCAGCAGGTTGGAATTTCTCCACTTAAATAATATTCTTAACTTTTTCTTTTAATCAAAATCCCAAGAAAAAAAATAGTCAAAACCTCATTTTGATTTCAGAACTATAGGATACATATTTTTCGTAGAACTATAGGATACATATTAGTTTAGTCCCTTTGTGGTTTTCAAACTTTTCAATTTGTTTTGCTAGTAGTCCAAAACATGATACTATATGATTTCTGTTATTATTTATAATTTGAATAGTTGAGATTGACAAATAATTTGTTATAATAAGTTTGTTGTCATGTAGAGAAAAAAAAAATCTTTCCCTTCTAGAATACATATGAGACTAAAACTATTCAACTCATATATGGGATGGCAATATGGGTGGGTCTTTAGGATACCAGTCCAAATTCACCCGTAAAAAATATCCAATATCTGTCGGATACCGGATATCGGATAGGGTACGGATAGTAAAAAATAAAAAAATTAACTATCTGGTATCCGTCCGAAATGAATGGATAGTTAGTAGGGCTGTTCCAATCCAATCCAAACCGACCAAAACCAATCATCTAATTGGTTGAATTGGATGAAAAAGGATGAAAACCGATTAGTTCGGTTCGGTTGGTATGGAAAACCAAAACCGACCGAACCAAACCGAACCATATTTTAATTAAATATTATTTATATTATATTAAATAAAAAACATCCCTATCTCTAAACTTAATTTCTTCATTTTTTATTTTCCCTTATTTAGTGGTCCTTCACACTCAAACTTAGTCACTTTTTATTTCATAATTCATAGTTTTACACTTCATCCTTCCTTCATCACTTCATCTTCAACCTTCATCCTTCACCACATTTTATAGTTTCTAATCTTTTCTTATATTTTCTAGATTTTTATATATTTTGTATTTTTTAGATTTTTAACTTAATGAATATATAGAAAACCGATTAACCGATCTAATCCAAACCGATTAAAGTCGGTTTGGATTGGTTCGGTTGACCTAAAATGACTGGATTGATTGGATGGCTTTAGTTGTCATTCAATTTGTTCGGTTCGGTTGAAAAAAAAAAAGTCAAAACCGATCCAAACTGAAGTTTGAACACCCCTAATAGTTAGGGTTCCCGGAATCCGATACCCTATAACATAAATATTTTATTATATTTTAACATTTTTTTATATTTTTAATTAACGGATATTGGGCATCGAATATATCCGATTTTTGAATTAGGATATCCTATCCTATATCCATTATTTTCAGGTATTTCGGATATATAGGATACCCATCAGATACCGGATATCGGATAAAATGAATGGATACAGATAGTGACAAAATGACCAAGTACCATACTCATTGCCATTCCTAACTCATATGTCTAGCATAGAAATAACAAGGCCGAAATTCTATTTTAGTTCTTAATATTGATCTTACATTTTGTTTTAGTCCCTAATATTTTTTTATTTTGATTTGACCCGTAATATTTTCTAACAATTTAGTTTTGGTCCTTAATAAGTTTTATAATTATATTGGTGTCTAACTTTTTAAATATGATTATATTTCTTTTGTTTCAAACTCAAATACAATAAAATCCTAGCTACAAGTTAAATTTGATGATTTCATTCTTTGCTCAATTATAATCATCAACAACTGAGGTCAAATCAAACATGAAATTGAGTGTTAAATGGGCCTCTTGTTTCATGAATTTGATCATATCCCTTTCGTCTCAAGTTCAAATACAACGAAATTGGAGCTACAAATTATTCTTAACGAGTTTTGTCTCTATTGAGCTGGAGTCACTGGCAAATGAGGTCAAATAGAACTTCGAAAGTGAGTTTGGTCAAAAAATAGTATAAACTTTCATAGTACTATTTGATTTCGTTTGTCAACGGTCCCAACTAGATAGAGTTCGCGAGAGTAACTCGTAGCTCCGATTTCATCACATTCGAACGTAAAACGAAAAAGATATGTCTAATTTCATGAAATGATTAGCCCATTTATAAGCTCAATTTCAAGTCCGATTTGATCTATTTTGCTAACGATTCCAACCGAACAAACAAAGAACTCGTCAACTGTAACTTGTAGCTACAATTTCATCGCTCGGACTTGAAACAAGAGAGATATGATCACATTCAATAGTTAAGGTCCAAAACAAAACTCCTTGGAAACATTAAGGACCAAAATCGAATAAAATAATATTATGGACTAAAACATTATTTAAGATAAATATTAGGGGCCAAAATTCGATTTTGGTGAAAACAAAATATTTCTAAAATACTTTTCAAATCATTAATCTGCAGGTTGCGCCTTACACAAACGACAGTCTTTTCATGAGGCTACTGTTATCACCGGTGAGCTCAAGGCCACCGGGTCATAATAAAACAGTGAGTGCCGCGGTGATGGGGTTGTTTCTTGGACCCTCCGGCGACGTCGTTTCGCTGTTGGAAACAGAGTTTCCTGCTCTGGGTTTGAAAAAACAGAACTGCGTGGAAACGACATGGTTAGGCTCTGTCGTTTGGTGGGCGAAAGTGGGAAAACCAGAGGATTTGCTCGATCGGAATCTGAACTCAGCAGAATTTCTAAAGAGAAAATCGGATTACGTTGAGACTCCGATTTCGAGAAATGGGTTGGAATCAATTTGGGAGAAGATGATCGAATTAGGGAGTATTGGATTGGTGTTCAATCCTTATGGAGGAAAAATGTGGGAGATAGCATCCAATACGACGCCGTTTTCTCATCGTGGTGGAAATCTCTATAAGATTGAGTATTCTGTGAGGTGGGGAGAAGCAGGAAGTGAAGCAGAGACGAAGTTCATAACGGAAATGAGAAATCTGTACAGTTTTATGACGCCGTTTGTTTCGAGGAATCCGAGGAGGGCGTTCTTGAATTATAGGGATCTTGATATTGGGATTAATAGTTTTGGTGAGGATAGTTATGAAGAAGGTGAAGTTTATGGAATGAAGTATTTTAATGGTATTTTTGAGAGGTTGGTGAAGGTTAAGACTCAAGTGGATCCTGAAAATTTCTTCAGAAATGAGCAGAGTATACCAGTGCTTCCTAGAAAGGAAGGGATGAAATTGAAGTTTCGGAGAATGAAATGATAGACAGATAGATTTAAATTGTTTCATAATGTTGATTTTAATATACTACTCTATAAAAGTTGAGTAGAAATTGAAAAGTCAGTGAAATAAATGTGTAAATTTAAGACATAGTTTGTTTGTTATATTTGTAATGTTACTTATCCTAAGTGCACATCCAGCGGTTATGGTGGCTGATCGAGTCGTAATGCAAAATATTTTTTGAACATTTACCAGAAGAGACAATCATCTAAATTTTGATGAGTTTAATCTTGGAAACACCAAGAAATCAAAAGAAGAAAATGAGGGTATAGAAACCCAACCAATAATGAGACACACCCTCCGAGCCTTTGCCAGCCAAATTGGTCCAACGTAAGAAAATCTGCAAAAATACAAAGAGTCATCGAATAGTAACCAACAAGTGATGTCTCCTATACACTTAAAAAATAAGGAGTAAAGATATCTTCTAATGAAAAGAAATATAACTTCTAAGACTAAAGAAATATAAAAAAGGAATATTAGAATATACAAAATTGCCCTCTTAAAGAGATGAACAACGATATATGAAGAAGAGGGAAATTTTCGTCGCCTACAATTCTTGCAATTTGAGGAAGGTGATGAAAACAACAGAATTCATAAATTACTTGTATTTATTTGAATAGTATAATTTGCTCTATTTTCTATCACAAAATATTTTGTTGCAATATGTTTTAAGTTTTTGAAGCACAAAAATCACTTCTTTCTTTTAATCTCTTGAAGAAATATAGAGTTCTTTTTTCAATGGTTAATCCCATTTTTATTTATACTTTATCACAAAAATTTTGCTCGTTTGCGGTAAGTCCTTCCCTTTTGTAAGAGAGCAAAATTGTTGGAGGATGAAAGTAAATTTGTTTCATTTTTTAATAGAAAAAGTGGATGAAAAAGAGTTATAGACTAACGGTGAAACTTTTTAGAAACTTGATGGACCAAAACAAAACTTTGAGAAAACAAAAAGAACCAAAATAGGACTTTAGCCTTAAAAATATAATGTGTGATTATACTTGAAAATATAGTTCACAACTAGGGATGCCAATTTATATCCTAAGTTAGGATATCCGTCCGTATCCGTCCGAAAAAATATCTGGTATCCGTCGGATACCGGATATCGGATACGGATACGGATAGTGAAAATTAAATTTTTTTCGGATATTGGATGGATACGGATATTGCCCTCGGATACCCTATATCCGTCCGAAATGAACGGATATTTAGGGTATCCGATATCCGATATCCTATTACTTATTTAATTTTTATATTTTACTTTTAATTTAACATTTTATATATAAATATTTAAATTTAATTAATTATATTCATATATATTTTTAAAAAAATCATATTTTAGTTATTTATATTTAATTTTTTATTTTAAAAAATAAATTTAAAATGTAAATAAATAATAATTTCATTTAATTATATTAGTTGGCGGATAATGGATATCGGGTACCCGATATATCCGATTTATAAAATAGGATATCCTATCCTATATCCATATTTTTTCGGATATTTCGGGTATCCGTCGGATACCGGATATCGGATAGGGTGCGGATACGGATATTAATTTATCGGATACGGATAGGGTACGGATATTGGATAGGATAAACGGATACGGATACGGATACGGATAGTGGCAAAACCACCCTATATCCATCAGTTGCCATCCCTATATCACAACTCACAAGCTTAGCCTTTGGTAACAAAGCACTAGTATTTGCATACAAATCAAAGCACGCGAAGCAAAACCAAACCTTTTCTCCATTACAAAGAAAAAGCCATTAACGTCGTCGACGAGATGAAAGCTCTTGAATGAAAGCACTTATATCCAAATACGACGATCCTCCTTCTTCCACAGCTGCTCTCGCCATTTTTGAATACTCTTTTGCTCTGTTTCTCATTTCCTCTGCTTCTTCTCCTTCCATCACTCTCCTCACTGCATTCTCAATCTTCTCCTTCCTCATACTATTATCTCCCACAAATCTCACCAGTCTCTTCACTCCCACCGGAATCCCAATTCTCAACACCTCCGTCACAAACTTCTCGTTGTAAAATTGCTCGGCCGCCACCGGCCACGTCACCATCGCCACGCCTCCACTCACTCCTTCTAACGTCGAATTCCACCCACAATGTGTCACGAATCCACCCACTGATTTGTGATCCAAAATCATCAATTGTGGTGCCCACCCTCTTATAATCATCCCCTTCCCTTTTATTCTCTTCTCAAATCCTTCTGGAATCCATTCTTCTTCTTCCTCTGTTTTTTCCTCTGTTTTATTTCTCTTTACCACCCATATGAAGTTTTTCCTTGAAGCTTCGAGACCCATTGCGATTTCTCTAAGCTGGGATGTTTGAAAATTTGCGATGGTTCCAAAACAGACGTAGATTACTGAATTGGGTTTCTTCGAGTCGAGCCATTTTAAACATTCTTGTTCATCAATGTCGGCTTCTCTTCCTCTGTTTGATTTTTCTTTAATCTCTCTCTTTAACAACGAAACAGGGCCGATATGCCATGATTTTCTTCTTCCCAACAGTACTTTCTTGTAATAATCGGCGTATTCTTTCTCTAATTCGTAGAAGCTATTCACGATCACACCGAAGCTTCTCTTCTCTGAATCTCTCCTTTCCTCTTGCTTTTTCAACCATTCTTTATCGTCTCGTTGTAGATAATCCGACACGACCACCCTCGTCATTTTAATTTCTCCGGGAAGATTCGGAATCACGAAGGTCTCTGAATCCGATGAAACACTCATGTGGGGTTTATATAATCTGACGCATTCATTGGCACAGAGTGAGAAAGAACCGTGACCGTGAAACACGATTCTCGGAATGCCGAATTTGGCCGAGGAATCTGTCGCCCATGGGAAGAACATGTCGGCGATAAGACAATCTGGTTTGTGTCGGAGAAGGAGATTCTCGAGAGGGTGTTGAAGTTTTCTGGTTGCGTTCATGAAGTTAGGGATGAGAGATGATGAAGGGATGGAGTCGGCGTTTTCGCAGTTTTCCGGCAAGCCGAATTCGACGGAGGGGAATTCGACAGTGACGATGTTGATGTTGATGTTAGGATGATGATGATGAAGGGATCGAGAAACGAGAGGGAGGTTATGTGGGGTGGTGACAATGGTGGATTTGAGGCCTCTTGATGCGAAAAGTTGAGATATTTCTAAGAGTGGGATCATGTGGCCGTGAGCAGGGAGGGGGAAGAAGAAGATGTGAAGAAGTTTCTGATCAGTTTCTGTACTAGCCATGGGGTTTTTGGGTTAGCAAGTTCGGATTTTTTATCAAGAAGAAGAAGAGGAGGAGGTTTGTGGGTATGATCAAAGTTCTAATTTTTCAATTGGTAAAGCTATTAGGAAGTGAGCAACAACCAATGACGATATATAGGAGAATCCGAGAATATGATGGAATCATGGAATTATAAGAGTTTCAACTTTCAAGTCTTTCTTTTTCAAAGAACATAATTAACTTTGGTCAAAACTTCTAATTAGTCTTAAATATATGAGAGATTTTACATTATTGGTTTTAAATATTTCATTTGTTTCAGATTGATTTTACATATTTTCGTGATTTTTCAAATTGGTTCTAAACTAATTATATTTCTTTTATTTAAAGTTTAAATACTGTAAATTTATAGTTTCAAATCAAGTTTAAATATTATTTTTGACAAGTATTTTTTCTATCTAGTTAGAGTATCAACTACTTACAAATAAGGTTAATTCAAGTTTCAAAAATATGTCGCTCGTTTCATAGTCAAACTGAAAAGCGAAGTTAGTCATATTTTTCTCATTTCAAGTTTCGAATATGATAAATTTAAAATTGTGTTAACTCTTAAAAAGTTTGTTCTTTATCCGGTTAAAATTCTTAGGAAATGAGGTTATATCAAATCTTAAAAGTATGTTTAGGACCAATTTGAAAAATTATAAAAATATATATGGTCAATTTAAAACAAATGAAACATTTAAGACTAATTTAAAATCTATCAGATCCATTTGGGATCAATTTGAGGTTTTAACCTTAACTTTTATGGATATGTATTTTTTTTTTCTTTTGCCTTTTATTTAAAAGAAGGAGGTTTTTGAGTTTTTCAAGTTTGGAAGTGCTGAGTGCTGACTATGAATAAGTTAACCTTCTTGAAAGTCGGAATTTGGAATTTTTAATGTTTTGTGTATTTTTTTTTCTCTTTTATATTTACTTTAAATAAAGAAAGGATTAAAAAAAGATCAAAGAAGAGAGATTGAACTTTTAGATTAGGCTGAAATTTTCAATAATACTACCTTGTATGAATGAGGATTATGAAATCTGATGAATTTTGTATTTTTTATTATGTATATTACCTGCACGTGTTTTTTTGGTTATAAGGTGACGAAAAAAGAACTTTAGGTACCAAAATATTAATGATAAATAGAATAGAATACTAAAATGCCACTTTCGAAAGAAGAGTGTACTAAAGTGAAATCGGTTCATACATAAGGGTATCAAAATATAATTTATCCAAAATTATATATTAAATTATTTATTTCTTCCTATCTTCCATTTCAGACTGTGTTATTCCAGGACACATTCCCAAGTCACATTTAGCACCAGAGTATAAAATTGACAAATGAGTGGAATAATGAACCTAGTGGCTACCAAATAGGATGAGGACAAATACCCTTGCGTCATGAAGTACGTATCAACTTTTCTTCCAATCCTACTTACGCAATGACCATAGAAATTAGAAACCAAAGTCACATTGTTACACTAGTCAAATTTGAGTAGTAATAATAGCCATTAAAGCTAAAGACACCGTTTCTACGAAGAGAAAAAAGATAAAGGCACCGTAGTATCTTAGTCAAATATGTCAACTGCATGCAACGAATTGGCGAAAACATATATGATTAGCATGTGATGATGCTATGAAGTATGATCCATATTTCATACTATCTTTGATGACAATTCAATGATATGAAATATGGATCAAATTATTGATTTCTTATTGAATAAATAGTGCTATAGCTAGTATTGGTCTCTTTTTTCTCGCAGGTCTTGACTTTTGTGCTCATAAGATTATACTATGACATTCAGATCTAATTTATCAGCCTCCGTATCTTATATTATTATATGGCTCCACCCCTTTCTAATCGTCCATATTTTAAAATTATAGTACAAAATTAATAATAAGAGAAAAATTATTATTTGATCCCTTCCTTTTTACTGAGTTAACGATTTAGTCCCTCATTTATTTTACCTACATATTTACGTGCCCGTTAAGGCACGCAAAGCCTCTAGTATGTATATATTATTAGGGTTGCTAAACAAACAATAGTTATTCATGATGGAATACTATTGAAAGAAAAGCTGGGTCTAATACTGAAGGTGTCGAGATCAAAATGCGATAGAAAGTATGAAATTTTATTCATAATATATGTCATATATATTATTATTTTCTCTTATATGTCATGTTAAAGGCACAAAAAATTGATTTATATTTTAAAATTTATGAATATGTGTCGTATCGGTATCGTACGGGTGTCGGACACTGACACGTGTCCGACACGGCGACACGCCCTCAAAATGAAGAGTTCATACTTCTTAAANACGAAAAGATGATGGAGGGTACCAATATGTTAATAGTCAAAACCTCAGGGTACCAGAGTGTCAGGTTTCAAACCACAGGGTACCAAAGTGAAATAGGGTCAAACCACATGGTACCAAAGTGTAATTTACCCTTTAATATATGAAGTTGCAGTGGAACAGCATANAGCATTAAAAAAAAAAAAAAAACTGTCTACACTCTACACAATTCAATTAAAAATTCACTACAAAATGAGGTTCTCACATGTAAATATCTCAACGGCGAGTACAAAATCACACTATAAAAAATTTTCCAAATGAGAATTCTAAAAAAACTAAATTGAGAGGATCCATTTCTCTATGTATATAGAATTATAATATAACTACCTATTCTTTTTTTGGAGACACTGGAATACTCTGTTCATTTCTGAAGAAATTCTCAGGATCCACCTTACTCTTAACTTTCACCAACCTCTCAAAATTACCATTAAAATACTTCATTCCATACACTTCACCTTCTTCATAACTATCCCTACCAAAAGTATTGATCCCAATATCAAGATCTCTGTAATTCAAGAACGCACTCCTCGGATTCTTCGAAACATACGGCGTCAAATAACTATACAGCAATTTCGCCTGTGTCGTGTAATTCTTCTCCAATTCACTCGACGGATCATTCCAATTCACTGAATACTGAATCTTATACAGATTCCCAACTCTGTGAGGAAACGGCGTCGCATCAGACGGAATCTCCCACATTTTTCCACCATAGGGATTGAACACAAAACCAACTTTCCCCAATTCAATCATCTTCTTCCAAATTGATTCCAACCCACGTTTTGGTATCGCAGTCTGAACATAATCCGATTTCCTCTTCCCAAAACTCGCATCGTTTAAATCTCTATCAAGTAAAACCTCTGGTTTTGTACCCAAATCGTAATTCGCCCACCAAAGAACAGAATCAATCCATGTCGTTTCGTTGCAATCCTCTTTCTTCAACCCCAAAATTGGAAATTGTTTACCCAAAATCGTCACTAACTCGTCGGAATCACCAAGAAACATTGTCACCACCGACACTCTTATAGTCTTGGTTCCTTTTTTAACCTTTGACGTCACAGGCTGTATCAGCAGCCTCATGAAGAGCCTGTCGTTTACATAAGGCGCAACTTGTTGCCACTGAACGACAAGATCCGTCGCGTTTTGATCCAACGTCCTTTGTACACGAAAAACAGTCACCGTTTTGGGAACACGAACTAGTTTAACAGTAAACGACAATATAACCCCAAAACTACCTCCTCCTCCTCCTTTAATAGCCCAAAACAGATCTTCACCCATGGAATCTTTATTCAAGATTCTTCCTTTAAAGTCAACGATTGTCGCGTCGATGATGTGGTCAACGGAGAGACCGTACCGCCGGAGCATGTTGCCGTACCCTCCGCCGGAGAAGTGGCCGCCGACGCCGACGGTGGGGCCGACGCCGCCGGGAAAAGCGTGGGTTTTGCTCTGTTTCCAGATTTTGTAATAGAGTTCGCCGAGAGTGGCGCCGGATTGGACGACGGCGACGCCGTCGTTTTGGGTGTCGACGGTGATGTTACGGAGGTTAAAGAGATCAAGGATGATAAAGGGGATGTCGGAGATATAAGAAATGCCTTCGTAATCGTGGCCGCCACTTCGGATTTTGATTTGGATTCCAATGGATTTTGCGCAAATTACAGTGGATTGAACGTGAGATTCATGTAATGGGGTTACGATGATTTGGGGTTTTGGGGTTGAGGATTTGTTGAATCTGGCGTTGCGAATGTAGTTTTGGAGAACAGAGGAATAAGAAAGGTTGGATTTTTCGAAGATTATGTTGGAAACAGAGGATTTAAAGGATGGGTTTGTGTGGTTTGTTATACAGTTGACAAACTGGTCATGAAGTGAAGAAGAAGAAGAAGATGAAGGAGAAAAATGAAGAGAGATAAGAAGAAGGAAAGTAGAGAGATAAGGGGAAAGTGTTAATGATTCTGCTGCCATTGTTAGGTGTGTGTAAGAAAAGTGAGTGATGTGGTTTTATTAAGAGAAGACGATGGGGTGGGTCTTACAAGGCACCTAGATTTCCTAACAGATAAGAATAAGAGAAATTTTATTGGCTCAAAGTTGCGAAAAATTTACATCTTTTTATTCGGTTATTAATTAGGTCTTATATTTTTTTTCGTTACAATTTTAGTCTCATATATTTAGATCAAATCCCAATTTGGTCTTATATAATTTTTTTTTGCATATTTGATCTTATATGTTTAGATCAGTTATATAATTGTTTTTATATATTTAGATCTAGTTTATAAATGGTCTCATATTTTTGCATGATAATCAACTAGCGGTTGTTCTTTTTATAAAGATATATGAGAACAATTCTACAACCTGATTAAAGTATACGAGAACAAAAATAATATGGGATCAAAAGTACAATAAAGAGATACAAGACCAAATTAAAAATTAAGCAAAAGATATCATACTAAACTTTGAACTCCAATTAAACAATGCCCTACAAAATTGCCTTGTTTTTCTATTTTATTATGTGAAATAAAAGTATTTGCTAATATCATTAATCATTTTTATAGAGAAAATTCAAAAAATATTATTTTAAAAATTATATCATGGTTGATAAAATTTAATTTCAATCGTTTTATGAGTATGGGATGGATGATAATAACTGAAAATTTTTCATAAATTAGTTGAAATTTTAAAATAAATTTTAAATTTCTTATACTAAAATGATTTAATTAATTACCCTAAAAATTTGTTTTTCACTATAAGTTCACCTCATCCAAACACATAGTCTACTCTTCATCGTTGACTATGTTCTCATTTCTTCGTATTTGTCTGATTTTATAATTCCTTAGTAAGGTTTTATGTCATTCCTTGTTTCGGTTTTCTTTATTTTATTTTTTTCTCGATTCTTATTTATTTATTACAATAATGTAAACAATGTCTGACAAATGTACTACAATCAACATACTTTAGCATAAGACAAAGGTAAGTAGTCTCTTTAAAAAAAAAAAAGACAAAGGCAAGTAGAACAGCTAACAGGAAGCTGAGCAGATACTACAAGTTAAAATAAACTAATAATTTAATTATTGACAGATCATTAAATCTTTAAAAAGTTAAAATATATAATTTAATTTCTAAAAGAGTTGAATAATATATTTTTTGGTTTTTTTCATATACTATAAAAATTAAATAGTTGACTTTTTCAATGATTGGGTTATTATTTCTTTTAAGAATTACATTGTTAATTTGTTTTTTAAAATTATCAACAAAATCAATTTAACTGTTTTAAAATTAAAGTGGTCCGTTTTATATATAAAAAAAATAAATAATATGATATATATCATAATTTTAGGATCTAAATTATCTATAATATAATGTAGATACACTACAATTTAAAGAGTGAAATGAAGAGATATAGAATAAAATGTTAATAGAATATAATCTACATCTATATTTCTCTCTAAAGTGCGGTATATTTACATCGTATAGATCCCACTTTTTCAACTTTTGCTGGCTGAATACGTGTACAGAATTTCAGATGAACATGCGAAGGAGTAAGAAAGAAACTTCAGTTTGTTCAATAATTAGAAACAGGTGACTAAAATTCATGAAGCTGTCGTTATTTGCATTAAATAGAGAAGGAAGTAGTCAACTAGGTCATTGACGCGGTTACATTCATGAAATGGTTTAGAACAAATATGAAAGTGATAATTAAAATTTAAAAGCATTGAAAAATCCAACCGGGTTGACTCTAATAGAAAATACAAAATGAGAGACAAATTTAACCATCGCCAACAAAACAAAACAAAAACAAAAACGGTGTAATGACAAGTTAGAAGAAAACTCTTTCATGTACGTATCTTCTCTTCCATAATTTGAAGTTGGGTTTTGTACAAGAGCTTTTGGTCTAAGTTTGGTACACAAATTTAGATGGGCTTCAATGGAAAATTTAATTGGTCCACGAGACAACAGCCCAATTTGTAACTTTTATTTTTTAGCAAATAAATTTGATTGTACTCTCAATAAGAAACAAATTTCGACAAAAGAAAAACTATTAATGACAAAAAAAAAAGACAAAAGAAAAACTATTTGGGTATAAAAACCAAGGGCTTTATGAAAGTGGCATGATGGTTCTTCATTTGATCACTTAATTAAGTGGTGAGGATCAAATATCATTTTAGGTATGAAAAACATTACGTGATGAAGATTTACGATGAATACTCTTAGTTTATTTATATTAAAAAACAAAGAGCTTTCACTGTATATATTAATATATTATAAGGGTTTAAGACTTTGTGAAAATTGTTGGTCTCTCAGGTGAAATATTAAAATGAGACTTGATAGAATTGGGTAAGTTAATTTGAATTATATACAAAAAGATTTTGTTCCTACATGGCTCCTATTTTTATAATTAATTAATTATTAAGGAAATTAATTAATTGAGTACCTTCATAGCAAGAGCTTGATGCCTCTTAGGCATAGCCTCCAAGGCTTCGCCTACAAGGCTTCGCCTCCAAGGCTTCGCCTACAAGGCTTCACCTCCAAGACTACGCCTCCAAGGCTTCGCCTACAAGGCTTCGCCTACAAGGCCTCGCCTCCAAGGCTTCGCCTCCAAGGCTACGCCTACAAGGCCTCGCCTCCAAGGCCTCGCCTTCAAGGCTACGCCTCCAAGGCTTCGCCTCCAAGGCTACGCCTCCAAGGCTACGCCTCTAAGGTGTCTAAGAGATGTCTAAGTGTACAAGAGCAAGACACCTTATGTAAGCTTGACATAGGCCACGTGACACCCGCAACATCCTTACTTAGACAAGGTAGGGAATGTTGTGAAGGTAGGGAGACGCATCCTCCCTCCTTCTCCGGGAATAATTCTAGGATGTGGCTTGGTAGGATTGAAGTAAATGCTTCTTCGTGCTTGACCACGATCGCTTTGAGTAAGCAAGGTAAGAGCTTAGTCTTTAGTAAATGCTGTGATGTTCTTTTGAGCTCAGACCTTCCCGCCTTGCTTGCCAAGATACCCCACGTCACCCTCCCGTGCCAACTCCTCTGAGTTGGCGGTTACCTTGTGTCCATGTCATCCTCTCCATCAAGCCCATGAACTGACGGTTACCTCACTCCCTTTCTCCCACCTTCCACGGCTTACGTCCCACCTCCTCCATTTGCCCACTTTCCGTATTTCACGGAACCATGTTCCCCATGTCCCTATTGATGCTTCATGTTCAGCATCATCCTTCGGCAATAACCGTCATTGTTAATGACCCCTATAAATAGCCCCCTCACCCTCCAAAGAAGGTTGTTGAACTTTTCTGAGTCTGAACACGGAGAGATTTCCCATTTGAGCTCTTACGAACATACTCCCATTTACTTTTGCACTAAGTTCTCTTGTCTTGCCGGTGCTTGTTCTTAGTGCTTTACTTCTTCCCTAACGAGAACTTCCCAAGGGTTATTCTTTCATCTTGTTTAATTGTTGTTATTTACTTCGGTAATATTTTATTGTTGTTTATCTGTTGTTTTTCTGTGATTCATCTATTGTTGCTCTGGACCTCCAAGTACGAACCCCCTGTTCCCGGAACATTTTGGCGACTCCACTGGGGAGGGAGAGCAATTCAATGGATTCTCAGAATGATGCTGCTGCTGTTGCTGCTGCTGCTGCAAAAGGAAAGGCTGTGAGGAGGAACAATGAAGGCATGCGCGATGATCGTACTATGCGGATGGAAGTAGAAGAAGTGGCGGGTGAGCACGAACGTGTCCCTCGCAGGGAGCAAGGACAGGCTAGTGATGCAGTCGGTGAGCATGGACGCGTTCTTCATAGGGAGCAAGGCCAAGGTAGTGCCGGTGATGAAGCTGCCAGCGAGCATGTTGTGGTTTCATCGACATTGTTGGAGACCATACTTAACAACCAGAGGACTATGCATGAGTTTATGCTCACACTGATGAGAGGGCGTTCTTCTCAACCTTCACCAAACCCAGAAGCAGAGGAGACACACGGAACCCAGGAGCAGGAGAGGATTACGGAGGAATTATTTCCAAATCCCCCTACCCGCCGCAGAAGTTCGATTACAAGGACGGAGGATGCTGATGATGCCCAGGAAGCGAGAGCTAAAACACTCAGAGTTACCCCTCAAGCGGACAATGAGTACGTGACCAGAGAAGATTTAAAGAAGTTGTTGGACTCAAAGAAGCAGACGATTGTTGCAGACATCGATTTCCGGCCACCATACCCTCAATGGGTAGCTATGAAACCTTACCCCACTGGATACACGCCACCCAAGTTTCGTAAATTCGATGGAAAAACTGGACACGCAAGGGAGCATGTTATGTGCTTCATCGATGATCTCGGTATATTCGGGCAGGACAAAGAGCTGCGACTCAGGGAATTCTCAAAGTCCCTCACAGGGAAAGCATACACATGGTACAGCAAACTGGCTCCTGAATCGGTTCCTTCTTGGGAGGAGATGGTGACGGCCTTCTGCGGCAAATTCTTGGAGTCTCATCCAATTGTACACATCATGGACCTCGGCAGGGTCAAGCAGCGTGCCAATGAGGATGCAGTAACATTTTTCAAGAGGTACAGAGACCTGGCAGTAGAGTGCAAGGAGCCAATGGCAGAGGCGGACTTGGTGTATGGGTGCGTTTCCAATATGAGCAGCAGTGTAAGATTGTTCCTTGAGCAGGCGAATATCACGACCTTCTCGGAGCTCATTGAGAGAGCCAAGAAGACAGTTTCATCAATCCGTAAAGTGAATAAAGTGACGAGTAAGAGTGAAGGGGTTCCCCTCATGACCGTAGCAGCTGTAGAAGATCAACAACCCAAGCCTTCTAGCCGCCTAGGACAATACAGCCATGTACCTCCACCCACCACCTATGATAAGAAGGAAACCAGACCGCCTACATGGAGAGGAAGGCCACCGCCACCTTACCCCTGCTCAATGGAGGATGTGTATGCTTTGCTAGAAGTTTGGGTAAAAGATGGTCATGTACAGTTGCCGCAGGTGAGGCGCCATGTTACTGAGGCAGAAAGGAAGAGTGGGTGCTTTTGCGTGTACCATCAGAGTACTACTCATCCCACAGAAGATTGTTATCAATTACGGCAAATTTTTCAGACACATTACAAGAACGGAGAGTTTGAAGCCACTGTCCAGACCCAGCCTCTCCCAGCACATGCTGTGTGAGGAGCAGGTCCTCTAATGATTGAAGAATTGAAAGAGATAGGCGAGGTGGAGACTATCGAGGAAGACGATCATGTGGTGGTAGCAAAGGGGGTCGTGATTTCCACTAATTTCAGAGCATTCTTTGACCTCTTGGAGTTTGATGAGGAAGCCAAGATGCAAGCTGCAATGTCAATAACAGAGATAGCAAAGAGTATGGGTGCAGTTTGATAAGGAAGAGCAAGCAAGTTGTGTCATTAAAAGTCTTGTTAGTTTTAAGTTTATTAAGAAAGTTTACGCTTAAGTTATTCGTTTTGAATTTCTGATTTAGGAAGCTTTGTTGTTCAGCGCCGTTAGAGCGTATTATGAATGCAAGTACTTTTCAGATCATCCAAGGTTCCCAATTACTTAGTACTTTTATATGTCTTGATATTACAATGAGTATTGTTAAACGCTGGGGCCTACGCCCTTGTTTAGTCAAGTACTCCAAGATGCCGAAAGGCAAATAATCCGTCCATTGGACGGTAAACAAAAGAAGGAGCAACAAGCCCTATAAGTCATGCCCTTAATGCACATGTACATGAGATAAGAGCTTCTCCATATACATGTGGAGGGGGCCTAACCATGCTATACACACGCTTTTGCAAAAAAAAAAAATTTAAAAATACATAAGAGTCCCTAAGAAGATTAGATGAGGAGCATAGAAGCTTTGCTCGTCTTAATCCCATCATTGAAAGCTTCCAGCTCAATTGCATGTCTCTATCAGCTTCTACATTATGAAGTCTCTGAAGCCTCGGACTCGTATCTTCACTATCTGCGTCTCTGCATCACCAGGCTAAAGAAGGCGTTGTAGCCTCCCCCGACATATGTTTATATGTTCCTTGAGACCTCCTCGTCACCATCCTCCTCGGTCGCCTGCCTCTATCGACTTTTGTATCACGAAGCCTCTTAAGCTCCAGTGTACACTTCATGTCGCCTTAAGGCCTTCCAGGCTTTGTCATGCATGCTTTGTGTCATCTTGGTCAATGTCTCTCAATGCTCAGATCTTCACCATCTGCCTCTGCCCAGAGCTCTTGCACAAGCTCCATGTGACCTTGAGGTTTGTACTATCTCAGCAATTCCCAGGAAAGATTGGTGAGGTCAGAAATGGTCCCACTTAATAACCAACCTCCTTAGACAGAATCACTTCAACAATATTCCTCAACGTCATCATTGACCCGCTTTGACGTCCCGATGATTCTCCTTGTATCAAGTTGCGATGCTAAGTCCTTCTTGTAGTTCTTCCAAGTCTTTATCCACAAGTGACTAAGAGATTCACTGCAAAGAAATTTATTAAAAGTCACTACCTGTCAGGTTTCCATAGCTCCAAGGAAATTCATTGAAGGTTAGCCATCATTAGCTTCTGTATCATGAGGCCTCCTACGCTCTGGTGTTCGTGCTTTGGAATGCGAGTTGTGTCCTCAACATCGTCTTTTGCATCTGCATCCTGAGCCCTCTTAAGCTTTGGCATGTGCCTTGGAACGCAGCCACGCCATAGTAGACAATGTCCTCAGCATTCCATGTCTCTGAACCTCGGGGCCTCCTAAGCTTTGTGGTGACATTCCATGTCTCTGAACCTTGGCGCCTCCTAATCTTTGTGGTGACATTCCATTTCTCAGAACCTCGGGGCCTCCTAAGCTTTGTGGTGGCATTCCATGTCTCTGAACCTCGGCGCTTCCTAAGCTTTGTGGTGGCAATTCTGACCTTGCTGGGAAGGACATCGCCTTTAGCAATTGCGGAGCCTAAGATTG
>QANZ01021685.1:34587-47463 GCA_003254925.1 Chamaecrista fasciculata | reverse complement strand
TGAGAATGTATGATATGGAATTGTGAATAAATCTATGGTGAATACAATTGAGTATATGGATGATGATATGATGATAATTGGAAGAGTATTTGAGTAAAGTGGATAAATGTAATGAATGATATGTAATTGAAGAGAATGAGATTATTGAATTGTGAATTGTTATATGTGGTTATGAATAATGTATGAAAGGTGTTGAAATATGGTATGATGGAGTTGTGTCATGATTCACTAAGGAAGTGATGAGTTCCTCCCCATTATTCGCGATGAATAGTCGGGTAATGTCCTTTGGTGGATTCCATTGGATGGCCTAAGGTGGATTCCTTAGATGACAGGCTGTTTGATATTGTGCGCACACCGGGAGACGTTCCGAAAGCCTTGGTCAAGATGACCACTGTTATTTGATCATGACACGTTGGGCTGGCTTACCTATTGTGGGGTATTTGGTTGACACGATTTGTCACCACTAGCGTTGTGATATTATGGATTATTATATTGTGGTATTGATGTGCTAGTATTCCTGTATAGAGGTATGAAGCCTTATATGGATGTAAGGGTTGACGCGATGTCCCCGCCAGCGTTGTGGTATGAATGCTTTATGGATAATGTGTATTTGAATGAATGGGGTATAAATAATGAATGATTATTATACTGTTGAATTATCTTATGTGCTGGATTACCTACTTTGAGGTATCGGCTGACTTGACTGTCACCGCCAGCTTCCTGTTTTACAAATATTGTGATATTTGTTGATCTGGTAGGTTATTATTTGATGAAGATGTAATGTGATGATTATTAATTGGTTGATGCTCAGTGGTTAGTGAATATATATGTTTATAAATTGTGCTTGTATGCTAGAAATGCATGCTGTGAACTTGTGCTTGAAGTTTGTTGTTGAGTGGGGGACTGTGGTTCAAGTAGAGAGACTACAACCCTACTGAGAATCTCCCCAGATTCTCACCCTACAACATTTCAGTTGTGTTAGTGCAGGTTCAGGATCGTTGAGGTCGTGCTGGGAGTCGGGTGTAGAAGTGCAGTTATATAGATTTTATTTTATTTGTATTCTGAGCTGGGCCCTGCGCGGCTTTTGTAGAGGCTGAGCCTCGTGTACTTTTAGTTTTAATTTGGGCCATGTATTGTTATTTCTTGTTTAAATATAAGTTTCATCCTGTATTTGATAAGGATGTTACATTATCCTGTATTTGAGTTCGCATTATTCATGAACTGGGATGGTCTAACCGATCATACAAAATTATAAAAGTATCCTTTAAATTAATGAACTTCTGGTTCATTTCTCCTTTAAATTAATGAACCTCAGCTTCATTACAACATATGTCAAAAAACTGCTGGTCCATTACAACATATGTTTTAATTGTACTAATACAAATATAGTACAAGATGGAGGGCTCTTCTGGAGCATACGATCGCATGTCCAATATTATATTTCCTTTTTCCTCCATCATATTTTGCTTTCCTTCAGGAAAGCTTGATATAATTCAACAAGATGTTTGATCGTATGATATACAATATGATGTATACATGATTTATAATCAAACAAGAAATCATATAAAGATAGATGAAAGTATGAAAGAAATAAAAGAATACATTATTAACATAAAAATTGTTAACCAAATGAAAATTGGATAATAGAATAATAATATATAATCAAAGAAATAAATGAGATAAATAAATTAAATAAAATGGATTAGTTCTTCGGGAACTATCTCATATTTAGTTCTTCAGGAACTATCTCATATTCAGTTCTTCAGGAACTATCTCATATTCATTAGATACCAAGATGTAAACTCATTCATATCATATACTCAAATTTTCCTTGAGTTTATTGATGTCATACTTTAATAGTATCCAAATTCCAAACCACTACACGGTTACGTCAAGAAATATAATCTTGTTAATATGAGATTCATACTCTTCTAGAGTATATATTTTTACTCTTCCAAAGTATCTTTGTGAGATTTTTCAATTCTCTTTTTCCAGAGAAAATTAATTATTATCAAAATAAATGTACTTGTGAACTTCAGGTTCACTTGTCAAAATAAATCAATGACAATCTTATTGAATAATTGACATATTGTCACTCTCGTCTCTTCTGGAGACGCAATATCAATATATCAAACACCGTCTCTACAAGAGACTCAATCTCAATAATTTTGATATATCAAACACTTCACAAGATTAATTGTGATCACATAACAAATCTTAAAATTCATCAATCAATCCACATCTAAAATAAAAACATTTATTTTGATATAGGCCTTCAAGTCTATCAAATATTTAGATTGATGTTAGTCTTCAGGACTATTGACAAATATATTTGTTTAACAACACCGCAATTGCTATCAGCAATTGGTCAAAATATATTTCTATTCGCCTTCAAGGTTCGCCTACAAGGTTATTAATTTTTATTTGACTATTAGCCTTCATGGATGATATAACACAGCTTCAATAGCCAAATTATTGTCTTCAAGGAATTATAGAATCATTTCAATAGTCAAACTATTAACTTTTAGGCCTGATATAAGACAGCTTCAATAGCCAAAGTCTAAACCTTTGAGGCTGATATTATACAACTTCAATAGCCAAAGTTTATTAGCCGTCATGGGTGATATTAAACAGCTTCAATAGCCAAAGTACCAAACTATAGCCCTTGATAAATAATCAACATGTGCAATAACCTTTCATTGCACTAATCTTTGGCAAGAATACAATAATTGATTCAATAAAGTTGAATCAAAACATAATATGGCTTCGGGCCATTTACTTAAATATATGAAACTTCAATTACATGTGACTTGATCACTTTTATTTAATCATATGAAAACTTAATCATATGTAGTTTCAGGCTATATGAAACATTTCCAAATCGTAAGAAGATGACCACAATAATAAACTTATAAAATATATTACAATAATGATAAACAATCCAGCATAAAAGATTCTTACCTTTAGTAATTTTAATAAAAAAAACTTGAACGATAATTAACTTACCTCTTTAATTATCAAAAATTGAATTCAGAAGAGATTTGAACTTGGTTACCAAAAACTCACCAAATAAAGGCTCATGTTCAGTTACCTAGAACTCAAATGGATAGAGACCCATGAACAGATGCCAAAAGCTTAAATGAGTAGACACGTGCACATATGCCAAAGGCTCAAACCGGTAGAGGCTCGTGCTGATAACGTGTTATAAAATATAAGAAATATGAATACTCAAAGAATAGAGAAAAGTAAGAGGGGAGAGTGGTTCTTATCATTCAACTCATTTCATCAACTTTACATCAACACCTAAAGCCTCTATTTACAGGCTAAAGGATCTATAAGGGAGATGTACTAACTTAATGTACATAATGAAGGGATAAGGTCATATTCATGTACATAGAGAAAGTAAAGGAAAACTCAAACTTCTATGCATAGAGAATACAAAAAGACAAATGTAGATATTCATAAACATAATTATTTATAACAACATGTTATTATTTTATAGGACTCATATTTTCTTTTTTTTCCTCTTTCTTTATCTCTCTAACTCTAAAAAATTACATAAGAAATAAATGGAGAAAAGTCAATCCCATTAAAAACAGGAAAAGAAAAAGATCAATATTTGGGTAAATTACACTTTGGTACTATGTAGTTTGATCATATTTCACTTTGATACCCTGTAGTTTAAAAAGTGACAGTTTAGTACTCTGTGGTAGTCTCCATTAACACTTTGGTACCCTTTAGAGCTATTTTATAATTTTAACCATAACAAATTTTGTAAAAATTACATTTTGACCCCAAACTTTTTTTATACTTTTCATTTTAGTCCCTAGATAATATGTATCTAAGGACCTATTTGTAATTTTCTGAAAATATTGAGGGTCAATATGTAATTTTTGCAAAAATTAGTTATTGTTAAAATTACAAAAATGGTACCAAATGTTAACGGAGAATACCACAGGGTACCAAAGTGTCACTTTTTAAACCACAGGATACCGAAGTACAATATGACCAAATCATAGGGTACCAAAGTGTAATTTACCCTTAATATTTAGGGTAAATTACACTTTGGTACCCTGTAGTTTGACCCTATTTCACTTTGGTACCCTGTGGTTTGAAACTTGACACTTTGGTACCATGTGGTATTCTCCATTAACACTTTGGTACCCTTTGGAGCTATTTTGTAATTTTAACCATAATAAATTTTACAAAAATTACATATTGACTCCAAAAAAATTTTAAATTTTTTATTTTAGTCCCTATATAATATGTATCCAGGACCTATTTGTAACTTTTTGAAAATTTTTTTGGGTCATTATGTAATTTTTGCAAAATTTGTTATAGTTAAAATTACAAAATAGCTCCAAAGGGTACCAAAGTGTTAATGGAGAATACCACAGGGTACCAAAGTGTCAAGTTTCAAACCACAGGGTACCAAAGTGAAATAGGGTCAAACCACAGGGTACCAAAGTGTAATTTACCCTAATATTTATTATTATTTCCATCATTTCCATTATTGAGCGATGAAACAGTAATCATTAAATGAAAAAGGCACAAATACAAACCAAACCAAATCAAATACACAGAAAATGAAATAACAGAAACGAGAAGAAAAACCTGCAAAGACAGAAACACATAAAGAAAGGAAACATAATGCAAGAAAGGATCAAGAAGGAGCTCTTTAATATCCTCAACAGTAATACTGTCACAGTTCCAATTAAGGGCCATAATCAGCTTTCTGCACCACATTAACTAACTGAACAAAAAATTTTATAACAATCAATGTTTTTGTTAAAAAAACTAAATGAATTATATATAAATCAGATTCCACCAAAGCATTAGGTATACCAGCTAGCCCTTAATTGGATCATCATATCAATGCTTTTTCAAGAGCTTTATTTGGCCTCAGCCATAAAAGCAGAGAAGGCAGAACAAGTTTCACTACAACCATCTCTATCTATATTAATTTCCCACAAGAATTGTGAAAATCTGAAAGATGAATCAGTATAACCACATATATATAGGACTAGTTAGTTATAATTTATAAGATTAACTAACACTCACTCTGGACATTCAATTACAATCAAGTTGTTGGAATATATCATAATTAATTAATTAATCATGTTAATTAATTAAAAATTATTTATTCAAATTGACTAATTGAGTATCAGATTTTGATAATGTCAAAAAGGTGCTTGGATTTGGATCATTGATGAGAAAGCTTAATTACTTCTTGTTGGTTGTTGAAAATACAAACTGTTACTGCTGCTTTCTATCATAACAGAGGACGTACTCTATGCAAAAAGGATGGAGACTTGAATCATTTATTCTTGGTCAAAAATCTATTTTGGTCCATAATGTTTACCCAAAGTTCTGTTTTAGTCCCTAATGTATTTTTCGTTCCGTTTTGGTCCCTAAAAGTTTCATCACTATTGGTCCCTAACTATTGAATTTGATCATATCTCTCTTGGTTCAAAATCAAATGCAATTAAATAGTACTCTGAAATATTGATGTTTTGACCAAACTCATTTTCAGAGTATTATTTGATTTCATTTGCCAATGATCTCAATTGAATAGAGAAAGAACTCATCAAGATTAACATGTAAATCCGATTTTGTTGCATTCATAATTGAATAGAGAGAAATATGACCATATTCATACAATAAGCAGCTCATTTTTTAGCCCGATTTGACCTTATTTGTTGGAGTCCAACTAGTCAAAGAAATAACTCATCAAATTTAATACGTAGCTCTGATTTAATGACATTCGGGTTTGAAATGAGAGAGATATGACGTATTCAATAGTTAGAGACCAATGATGAAACTTTTAAAAGAAATATTAAGGACCAAAATAGAACAAAAAAATGTTGGGGACCAAAACAGAACTTTGGGTAAACATTAAGGACCAAAATAGATTTTTGACCTTTATTCTTTTGACTTCTGAGTGTTTTCCCTATTTGTACCAACACTCATGAAACGAAAATCAAAATATCCCCAACTTTTACACTACCCCAAAAATGCTCACTTTGTAAGAAATTAAACATGAAAAGTCAAATATCTATGCGTTTAATGCCTTCAACTAAGACAAAACATGTTGAATCACTCTTGAAGCTGCAAGTGTGCATATGAACGTTTGAAGCAATTTGGACTAGAAAAAGGACGAGATTCTTCATCTTTTTTCCAATGGCTAGTTTCTTCCAAGCCATGGCTATAAAATAGGCCAAAGTCCTATTTTGGTCCTCCAGTTATGCTCAGTGTTTCAAATTAGTCCCTTAGTTATTTTTCGTTCTATATTGGTCCCCCAGTTATGCAAAATTTGACAAAGTTGGTCCCTCTAACAGTTTCCATCCATTTTTCTGTTAAGAAAAAAGATAAAATTGATTTTTAACTCCTAAAAGTTTAAATTCTTTGCATCAAGGACCTTTTTCTCTATAATAGAACCAAAATGTAAGAAAAAAGAAATACTTGGGGCTTTTAGTTTATTTTACACAAAAAAAAAACACAATCTCCTCTCTTTATCTCGTCTCTCTCTTTCTATCTCTCTATCTATCTCCTCTCTCTCTCTCTCTCTCTCACCAAAACTGCATCGTCCTAACTGGTTGTGGTTCACGCGTAGGAAACCCAGCAAAAAATTCCCCAAGTATTTCTTTTTTCTTACATTTTGGTTCTATTATAGAGAAAAAGGTCCTTGATGCAAAGAATTTAAACTTTTAGGAGTTAAAAATCAATTTTATCTTTTTTCTTAACAGAAAAATGGATGGAAACTGTTAGAGGGACCAACTTTGTCAAATTTTGCATAACTGGGGAACCAATATGGAACGAAAAATAACTGAGGGACCAATTTGAAACATTGAGCATAACTGGGGGACCAAAATAGGACTTTGGCCCTATAAAATATATTGAAACTTCAAATTCATCATGCAGTGAAAATAAAAACTTATTGTTTTTCAAAGCTCTCGTCTTCGTGCTCTCTTGTTGTGTACAAAGACTTTATTTTGTATCTTGACCTTCTCTATGATGGTCCTATATATTAACATATTCTCTTTATTTGTGAGAATCTTATTAAACTTCATTCTCTTCATTTCTTGTATTATAGGTGTCACGACCCCTTAACGGAATCCGTGACCGGCACGAACCATAAGGAGGAACCCTATGGCCCGTAAGCCTAACACCTGCGTCCATGTCATAATATTTTTTTTAATTTCAATCCAACAATAATTTACAAACTCATATCTCATGATTTCAATCTTCCATAAAAATAAACTTAACACTTCCCTGACTGTAAATCTAACGGAGCACAACTAGAGTGAAATACAGATTCCAAATGAATCAACATCTTATGAAAAGTCAAGATACCCACAAGAACAAATATGTGGGACTCCAAGAGGGTTGTTCAATCTAGACGGCACTAGAAAATGACTTCTCCGAACCTGAAACTAGAAATGGTTAAACAACGGGGTGAGTCAAGAGACTCAGTGAGTAATCCAATCTATTCTAGTCGTGGAGGGCAAGGTATCTCCACTAGTTTTAAAATAATAATGCATGCACATAGTACAATCATATTTCGAATACACATAAACAAGTCAAGCATCTTTATCACCACCTTTCATAATTGAAGTCATCGTATAGTCACATATCAAAATACAGATTGTAATTCGAATGATCATATAGGTCACATACTTGAACATCCAATAAAAATTCCATAAATTTCAAATCTATAATCGTTCAAAGTTATTTCGCAAATCTGAAATACATTTTTATCGTAAAACCCATGGGTGGCGCCCCCGTTACTGGTGAGTGAGATCGAAGGTCCTGCAAAAGGCCTATCCCGCGAGAACGAATAGACTCCCCACCTCAAGGGTTGGAGACGGTCTATCGTGGCATGACCGCGAAAGCCTAGAACCATGCCACTCCGGCACGTCCCCGAAAGCCTAGATCCATGCCCACATCATATCCTGGCCAACAGATGGTGTGACTCCGAGACCGAAAGCCTGGTTGGTACGTACCCAAAAGTCCCAACGACTCACCCACCAGCCAAAAACCATTTTCCAAACAACATCAAATCTCATTTTCGTCATAATAGTTGTTAAATATGATATCATACATTTTAGTCTCAAATAAGCTTTCCAAACATATTTTCAAAAAAACTTTAATCTTGCCAAAAACCATATGCATCAAATATTTCACATAGCATGATAAAACAAGTTCTAGAATAGAGAGGATACTCACCTGAAGGTCATGCACAATGACCTAAAATCCACTAATTAATTTACTACCTCAACTTAAGATAGAATGCGGAGTACCTAAGTTTAATAACAAAGCATATTCATTCTATTAGAACACTTCCAACATAATTCACCAAGAGACATCTTTCACATTACTAGTATATATCATAAGCCTTCTCAAGTCCTAACTTTATTTTCAATATCACAAACTTTGATACTTCACTAAGCATAGGACACCAATTTAACTCTAGGAGAGCTTGAGTTAATATTTGGGAGCTTTATGAATCCTTTATTAATTACCAAGTTCTTTCAAAAAGTTTATTGCTAAAATTTCAACTATTAAAATTGAAAATCAACACTTCCAACACCAATTATGGTATAACCATTCAACTTTTACATTGTAAATATAAGATCATAATTTTAAGATCCTTCGTAATCTCATAGAAACTCATTTAGTTCAAGAAAATCTTTAAAATTATCCATAGGGATCAATTTGCAAACTTTTAAAGTTCTATCCAAAAATATCAAACTTCAAGATACACTCTCTAAATTCAAATCAATTACTTGGAACCCATATAATTGTCCATGAAACTCATTCAAACAATTAATTTCAAGAAAACAAAGATATTTGAACAAAAACCCCAATTTCAAATTTTAGGCAAAACCTTATCGGGTTCAAAATTGATGGGAGCAAAACCAAGCTTCAAACGAACAATTTAGGATATTCAAATAAATCACAATGACTCATTATAGCAGCAAATCAAAGATTTAAACCATTAAAATAAGCTTAAAAGAAGTTGAAAGAATGAGAGAAAGAGAGAGAAAGGGGCGAACCAAGGAGGAGAAGAAGAAGACGGTGGAGCAGCTGGAAGGGACGTCGCCGGCGGCAGTTCCGACGTCCAGAGGCGGCGGCGTCTCTGTCTGGTTGGGGTGTGGTGGCGGTGGCATTTTGTGAGTGAGGGTGGAAGAGAGAAATGAGCGTGTTCTTCTCTTTTTTTCTTTTAGCTATGGAAGTGTCTAGAAGTCACGTGAGAGGGGAAAGAAATTCAGGGTGCTTCACGGCTAAAATTACTTTTTAGTCCAGAAAAATATATATTTATTTCAAAAGAGTCCTTAAAAACATATTAAAAATAGAATTTTTCAGCAAATTTTATATAGTTGGATTCGTTTCGAATAGAAGATTTCAAATATATGAATTGTTTGTTTTTTTTAAAAAAAAAACTTCATATTTACCAATTATCATTTCTTTCTCGAAAATATTCTATTACAGTGTCAAAATTAAAATCAGATAAAATTTTAAACAATGTTTGCTCCCAAAATATAACCACAAGCTCAGAATGACTTCTAAAACTACTATATAAACTTACTTCAATCAAAATACTATGTTTAATATTTTCTAGAATTTATTGGGGTATTACAATAGGAGTCTGTCACTTAACTACTTTTGTAAAACGCTTGGAGTGACCTTTATGATTAAGGTTGTGAAGGTCTTAAGTTTTAAGTGGACTTCCAGTCTAGTGATTTTATTTGGTATTGTATATTGTTATAAGCCAGTATTGTAATTTGCTCTAGAAGTCTACTAAAAATTCTTGTATTGTAAAACTTTTAAGTGGGTGAGATTTTGAGGTAGTCTCAAGTTGCATTGTTGTTCTAATTAAAACCAAAGTGAATAAGTCTTTGAGATCTCAGGTTGTTGGAGTGAGTTGTTTCCTATAACTTCCTAAGGAAACCATTTATGGTAATTGTTATCAAGATTAGCTTGAGTGGATCTGTATGATCAATGAATCCTTAATTTAAACTTTTAACTATAGTTTGAAAACCTAGACCGATCATTGACTCAAATAAAGGCTCGGGTGGATGGGTCATACCGCTGTGTCACCACAAATCCAATTGACCCAACCAAATAAGAAAAATAACATATATATATATATATATAGGTATACATTAATCAAACAAATCTCTTATATATATACTAATAAGTCATAAGAAATCAAATTTGAATATGAAATTGATTAGAAATCGTTATCTTTTGCTGAAGAAAAAATAGATATTCACAAATTCAAACAAGTATTTACGCTTTCACAGATTATTAAACACATATCAGTATTTATAAATTCACAAAATGGAAGCTAAAGAATACTAGAAAAAAACAAATTGAATTGTGATAGAAGTGAATTGCAATATATAAGGCTCTTTAAAGACTCTAAAGTTTGCTATTCATCTACTTTTGATCGAGCATATCATTATAAAATTATTTGATTCAATTGATTTAATTGACCCTTAACATATATTTTAATTATAATTAAAATAATAATAATAAAAAATAGCTAGGTCAAATTACGCTTGAGTTATAGTTTTTTTTTCAATTCAGGTCAAATGGACATGTAGGTTGACGATTTAAACCTGAACCGGCAGGTTGACCCGAAAAAAATATAGGTCAAATGCAATCTAGTTCAATTAAGGTGACCAGACTGGATTGATGCCTGATTCACCGGGTTTCGAGTCAACCTGGACGGTTCGGGTCGGGTTTTCATATTATGCTCTTAACTCTTTATTTGTGTTTGAACAAGTTCGGAAGGAAGTTAACTAGCTAAAAAAAACAAATGATAATAATTTTTACTTTCTAATTCACCCATGATTGCTTTTTGACTAAGACAAATGCAATGATACAAAGAGGTGCATCACACAAGTAACAAGTATAGATATAATTTTGTTTTAACTATATAGCTTATAATTTTATCTTTTAAATATTAAATTAAAAGAATACTATTTTTTAATATTCAAATTATTAATTTATAAGAAAATTATTGTCAAAAACTAACATTTATTTCTTAATTTAAAAAATAATTAAATTAAAAATTAACTAGAATCTGATTTAATATGATTTTGAAGAAAGTTAGGGAGTGAATTGTGATAAAGGTTCATTCTCTTTTAATCAAGTGTGAACATCAACTTTGAGGATGAAAAAGTTTTGATATGCTTCAGAGTAGGGTGATCAACATACTTATATCCAAATGAGGATTGTGAAATTGCATATTATAAGTATGGGTTTGGACCCGAATCTAATCTTAATGGGTCTAGGTCCGGATATGGTACTTATATTTTATCCATATCTTACCAATAATAACAAATATTTATTTTTATATATAAAAAGTATATAATACTTTAAAACTTTCTGTTGAAAAAATATTAAATTGTAAAGATAAAATATTAAATATTTTATAAATATTGAAATATTTTAATAATACATTCCTATATATGATTTGAGGTTTTTTTTTTTTTTACTTTTAGTTGTTATAGATGCAAAAAAATTAGATGAAGATAAGTTTTATATTAATAAAAATAATTTATTTCAAAATCTATTCAGATTTGGGTTCAGGTATAAGGATTATACTACTCATAAGGTATGGAGATAAAAATTGATTTTAATACCCGATCATCTCTGAATAAGAGTCCGAAAATCATAATATGCTATCCATACTCTACCACAACAATGACTATACTATCCCTACTACTTGAGAGGTTATACAATCAGCTATGTATATGTATATAGTTAGTCACTGTTCTTTTTTTTTTTTGTAATGTTATGGGTTTTCTCCGCCTATCCGTGTAACGATTTAAGTGGAAACTAATCTCATTCAGGCTACAAAGACAAAACGATTGAGCCTTCCCAACAATGTTAACTCTAGGGATCGAACCTGAGTTCTCTCACCGTTCTTGATGGCCATGTACTCCAATTATAACAAAATAAAAATATTTAAAAAGGTGGGTGTGACAATTTAATTAAAAATGCAACTCTTCATGAATATGATATATATATATATATACACTCTATTCTTTAACTTTATAATGATTCCTGCATTTAGTTGATTATAGTTAAGTCCTTTTAATGACAAAGGCACGAGATCAAATTTGTTCTATTGTGTGAGGTTGCCCAGCAAGCACCAATCACATAACTTCTCTTTACTGCTCACTTTTATTGCATTCCTACCGCCGCTAAATTAAAATATATTCCACTTCAAAATAACAAAATGCAAAACATATATGCGCATATACACACACAGGAAATAACTTAGCTTTAAACATTTTTTTTACTAAAAAAAAGTTAGTACAATTTACAATTTGTATATATCTACGCTTATTTCCTATTTTTAAAATAAATATATTAAATCAAAGTGCACTTTTGATTTCATAACTTTTGTTCAGGTCGCAATTTGCTTGTATAATATTTTTTTTTTGTACTTTAAGGGTGCGTTTGGATTCAAGAGTTAAGGTAAAGGAGGATAAAGGAATGAGGGAGGTAATAAAAGGGAGGTAAAAGATTTGTTATAAAGGAGGTTTTTAGTAAATTGTATTTGGGAAGATGAGAGATAAAGGAGGAATTATGATGTGAAATTATTTTAAAAGGTATGTAATGATTGTGGTGGGTTGAAATAATAGTATTGGTATTTTAAATTTGTATAGGGGTAAAAATGGTAAAAATAAAGGAGGATAAAGGAGTGTTGTTTTTTTGTTTGTTTTGGTGTTAGTAAAGTGGTATGAGTAATGGTTGCCTCGAAATTTGTGCTAAAGGAGGAAGTTAATAAAGAAGATTTTTGGAGTGGTAAGGTAAAGGAGGATGGAGGTGTGAATGTGGGACCAAAATGTAATTTTT
>QANZ01021685.1:18406-34092 GCA_003254925.1 Chamaecrista fasciculata | reverse complement strand
CGAATGTGAGGAGTCCACTCCGAGTGTGCTCCCTCCACCGGTGATCCACACGAACAGTTTGGTAGATGCCTAGGTGCTAGCCACGTTCACTTCTCCAAGCAAACCGGGAGCCTTATCTACGGTGTTCTTGGGTTCAAGAACACTTCTCAAACTCCAAGATGAGATGGCGCCTATGATCAAGAATGTGGTTCTTGATCTCACACACAACCTCAACACACAAATCCTAAAACACTTCTAGGGTTTGCGCCACTTTCTCTCTCTAGAAAGTCTAAGGTTGTGTTTTCTCTCACAAACTTTCACCAAGACTCAAAACCATTTTGCTCTTGTGAAAATTACTAGCTTAAGTCGAAATTCCCAAGGTATGAGAGACTCATGTGTTAGTCGACTTTTGCTTATGTATATATATAGGGTTTAGGCTTTGACAATTATAATTAGGGTTTCCCAAAATTATACAATTATCAAATATTAAATTCATGATATTACACTAATATCATGATTTTAGGACTTGAATTCCTAATTATAATATTACCTTAATATTATAATTTGGATCCAAATGCAATCTTGGAGAATCAATTTGGAAGATCAAATCTCCCCAAAAGATTCACTCCCATGCGCCAAGTCCTAGGGTTTTTAGTTGGAATTTAATAAACTAAAATAACAAACCTAACTATTAGGTAGTTATAACTAATTTGTTATTTTCCAACAATATTGATTTAAGATGTTGCTATAATATCTCAAGTCAATCTCCCAAATTCGAATTTTAGTCTTTTATTGAATTAAAATATTACATTAATATTTAAATCCAACTAGACCTAAAATTTCGACTCTCACCTATATATATTATTATTGAATTAAAATATTACACTAATATCTAATTCAACCATTTGAAATCTAGATCAAATCTATTTGAATTTCAAATCTTCAAGCCATGACTTTAATTAATAAAACATTTCTATTAATTAAAATAGGCCTATAGGAGGCGCCATCCTCCTTCCCTATTTATCCTAATATTAGTGAATTTAACAAATCAATAATTTCCTAACTTTTAGGAAACTTATTTAATTTATTTATTCCCAATATTATAAATAGGAATATAATTATAAATAGCATAATCACATTATCTATTTAATAATTAATATATATATATATATATATTTAAATTTGTCCCACAAATCTAAATATCATATATCTGTAGATATTTATTTAAGACAATATTTCATGTCCCAGACAGTCAATTATGTCTTAAACGGTGTCACCAATGTGACCCACGAATTAACCCTAATTCGTGTCCCGATGTGGCATCTTGATCCTGCTCGTGTGTGACCCAGCAGGCCCCACGTGAAGTTGGCAGCAAGTCATCCCTATGACTTACAAGTCGAGAGCGGACTCTAGCAAGCCATCACGACTACCCAAAACACGTGAGTTATCGTTTAACGCCGAAACGACTTAACCTCAGTACCACCTTGTCAAATTCCCTTTTTGTCCTACGATATTCCGGTAATGGATCAGGCATGGGAAAGTCATCCAAAATCCATACCTCCAACTTTCTCGATTCCTTGAGTAAGTCCCAATTTCCAGTGTGGCCACACATTCCTTGGACAGACTCATCGAGGGGCCCAGTAAAATATCTCCCATCTCTATGAGGGACAAAATTCCGTCTTGGTCAACCATATTCCTCAGCACGGTAATCAACCTAACCCGTACTTAGCCCTTATAGCTACCCTGCTACGGGCAACGTTAGACTAAGCCAAAGTCTGACAACTATAACGCCGGAATGATGAAGACCTCAGGTCTTGAGGGCATCGTGACAGGTGTACCAGGAGAAACTAGCTAATGATCAAAACCATGTAGGATTCTCCGGGTCAGTCCAGCAACTCGTAACTCCTTACGTAATTGCACCATGACTCTCGTCCCAGCATCTAGTGCATGCATCCCTATGCACCGAGGTCATGCTGGTCTTAGTTCATTTCAAGTTCCCACTCGAATGATCGACCAGGGACAGTTTAGATTAATTATCTTAGAATTAATCACGGACTGTTATCACAGTAAACATGCTAATAATGTGATAACCATTAATTTATCTCTATAAATTAATTGATATGTTCACAACATATCTATATGATGATTGGCCCTAGGGCACAATCTCCATCAAAAACGTGGAATGCCTCTCGCATATCGTGGGTGCATATTTCTTCTTCAGCAGTGAAGGAAGAAGAAGAACGGTGATTGAAGAAGGAGAAGAGTGTTTGCTGAGTTCTTGTTTTTGGAGCAAAAATGTTTCAAATATTATTTTTTTCTTACACTTTGGTCCTATTATATAAAAAGAAAGGACCTTAATTCAAAAAAATAAAACTTTTCGGGTAATGTAAACCAATTTTTTCTTTTATTTAACAGAAAAATTGAATGGAAATTGGAAAGAAACTAATGGTAGAACTTTTCAAAAACTCGATGGACCAAAACAAAACTTTGAGCAAATTTGAGAGACCAAAATAAGACTTTGGCCTAAATTTTTTTTATGAAATTAGTATTATACCCTCACTAATTTGGCCTAACTTTAACATAAGGGTGTTATTTGCACGTAATTGAAAACTTAGGGATCCTATTTATACAAATTGAAAACTCAGGGGTGTTATGTGCACCCAACCTAAAACTCAGGGGGTGTCTCTGCATTTTGGCCAAATAAAAATAAGTTATTTTATTAGTAAACTTTTTAATTAATATTTTGAGTATTTTAAAATAAAATAGGAGAGAGAGAGAGGGAGAGAGAGAGAGAGAGAGAGAGAGAGAGAGAGAGAGAGGTGAGTAAAAAAAATAGTAAGAAAAGATGAAGGAGAGAGAAAGTTGTAAGTAATAAATAAAAATATTTTTATATGTAATTTACAAATATGTCCTTTGAATATTTTATTATTTTATAGTAAAAAGTAGGTAATTATAGGTAGTTGAGTAGGGATATGTTAGTAATTTGAGAAGATAAAGGAGAGATAAAGGAGGAAAATAAAGAGATGATACTTTTTAGTGTAGCTCCGGTATTAAAAAGGAGTACTGGGAGATAAAGGAGGATAAAGGCGCATAAAGGAACATAAAGTTGTTCCCAAACGCACCCTTAGTCTCATATCTTTTTTTCAGGTTGTATATTTGGTCTTGTGTTGCACTTGAGGTCAATATTTTTGGGTCAGGTTGCAGAATTGGTCCATATCTTTTGGTCAGATTACAAAATTGGTTTGATATTTTTGGGTCAAGTGTAGAATTAGTTTCATATCTTTGGGTCAGGTGGTCTTGACGGTAAAACTTTTTGCAAAGATATAAGACAATTAGTTTCATAGATGACCAAACTTGCAACATGGACAAAAGATATAGTAGCAAAAGTGTAAAAAAAAAAATGTATGGACCAAATTAAAACTTAACGAAAAGCCCAAAAAAGGCTATACATTAAAAACCTAAATCACAAATTTTTGAAACTGAAAGAGAAGAATCTAAACATTTCAGAATACTACAGCTCTCTTTACTTTTCATTTTAAAACTATAAATTAAACTCTAAATTTTAAATAAGTAAAACATAATAATTTAATCTTTTTAAAAAGAAAAAAAATTTGCATAGATTGTGTTGGATTAAATGCTTACTATTAGGTTATAAGCCGTTAACAACGGTAGAACTCAATTTTTTTTAACCTACAATAGAGTAGACAATCAAACGCTATAGTTTAATTATGACTTAACTTTATACTTGAGTCTCTGCCATGAGACAATTGTGGACTCACATTGACAAACAATCTCTCCTTCAACAATTGACCTCTTTAGAATCGAACTTATCATCAATATTGTCAAGATCAAGATCATACATAAGATCGAAAGAGGTATAAAATAAATTAAATCATAAAATCGGATCGTAGATCGTAAGATTCTACCAGCTTAAAAAACATGGATATATATATAAGTAAAATAATATATTTTAAATATCTACACATAAAATTTATTCATAAAAATAAATAACTATATTCATTCATAATAGGTTACCACTTAATTAATTAATTTGAATGCATCAAAACATATCCATTTTATTTTTTCATTTTTCATTAAATATACATATAAGTAACGTAATTAATAATATAAAAATTATTTATATGTATAAAATTATTTTAGGGTTGTCATATTTCAATAAAACCGTAAGATTGATAATAAAATCGTAAGTTCGATGAGATGTAAAATCGTAAGATATAATATATAAAATCATAGGATTAATAAAATCTTAATAAAGTTATATCTTACTTAAAATCGATATCAATTCGTCTAGATAAAATTGTAAAAATCTTAAGATTAAATTAAGATCTTAACAACATTGCTTATTACTTGATTTGCTCTTATACAAAAGTAAATAAAACTGAGACTAGTCACTAGTCAGGCCAACTAATTTTCACACATGCATCTGAAATTAACTAGCAAGTTTGTTTGTACGTAGGCAAACAAGCAAAGAGTTATGTGAATTTATTTATATACGAACTGGACCATGTTAGGTTCATTTAAATTAATTGGATTCAAACTCGAATACGTAGAGTAAAAGTTCGTGTCTCAATTAGATGGGTTAGACTATGATGCAAAGTTTATTTTAGATCTTGTGATGCAATGAGTCATGAGTCAATAAAATCTTGACACGTAAAAGGGTTAGATATATGCACAGTTTTAATTGGTTAAAAAAATATTATTTTTTATTATTTTTCAGCATTAAATTACTTAACCAATCCACGTGTCATAATTTTATTGGCTCACGATTCATTACATCTCATGTCCCTAAAACAAACTTTGCATCATACACTAATCCCATTGAATATAGAAATTATGATAGTTCCTATTCTCAGAGCAATCAATAAGAACAAATACAAATTACCAACCCAAATAATACACTTTGTAAAAGGGTAAATTACACTTTGGTACCCTGTGGTTTGGCCCTATTTCACTTTGGTACCCTGTGGTTTGAAACCTAACACTTTGGTACCCTGTGGTATTATCCATTAATACTTTGGTACCATTTGGAGCTATTTTGTAATTTTAACCATGACAAATTTTGCAAAAATTATATATTGACCCCAAAATTTTTTTAAAGTTTTTATTTTAGTCCCTAGATAAAATGTACCAGGGATTTATTTATAATTTTATGAAATTTTTTTGGGGTCAATATGTAATTTTTGCAAAATTTGTTATGGTTAAAATTACAAAATAGCTCCAAAGGATACTAAAGTATTAATGAAAAATATCACAGGGTACCAAAGTGTCAGGTTTCAAACCACAGGGTACCAAAGTGTAATTTACCCAAAATAAAATAAAGGTCAAAATGAATTTTTGGTTTTATATTTTTTTCTCAAATCTCAATTTGGTCTCGTATATTTTTTGGTTGCACTTTTGGTCTCATATTATTTTTTTAGGTTACAAAATTCATCCCATATCTTTTGGTTAAGTTGCAGAAGTAGTAGCTCATATCTTTACAAAAAAAAAAATTCTACATTGTGAGACTAACAGTGAAAAGTTTTTTAAAAATATGAGACTAAATCTACAACAAAAAAAAAAATATAGGACAAATTCTGCACCTCACCAAAAGATAATATACCAAAAGTGCAACAAAAAAAAGATACATGACTAAATTGAGACCTAAATAAAAGATATGGGACCAAAAGTGCATTTTAACTTAAAATGAAAAGAAACATAATGGGCTAAAGTGCACTTTTGATCCCATGACTTTGGCAAAGGTCACAATTTGGTCCCATAACTTTGACAAATGTCTCAATTTGGTCCCATAATTTTTTTTTTGTTGCAATTTTAGTCTCATAACTTCTGAAAACGTCCCACCGTTGGTCCCAAGTTGATTTTCATTCATTTTCTGCCGTTAAAGATGATCTGACATACTGAGTTAAATGATAACGTGGCAAACATGAGTGAAGTGGATTTAATGGCAGATAATGGATGGAAATCAGTTTAGGACCAACGGTGAGATGTTTTCAAAAGTTATGGGACCAAAATTGCAACAAAAAAAGTTATGAGACCAAATTGAGACCTTTGTCAAAGTTATGAGACCAAAATTGCAACAAAAAAGTTATGAGACTAAATTGAGACCTTTGCCAAAGTTATGGGACCAAAAATACACTTTAGCCAACATAATGCAATATAGAACAAGAATATCATTGAAATCCCCCTGCGTTTCTGGGATATATAGAAGCAATAATTGTAGGAGCTCTTAAATATAATATCCTCAACAATAATACAATTCCAATTTAAGGATCATAATCATCAACTTTCTTCTGCGCCCACATTTACTAAAATTGAACTATCGGATTCCACCAAAGCATTAGCTATAGCTACACCAAGCTAGCTAGCTAGCCCTTAAATTGGATAAATATCAATGCTTTTCAAAGAGCTTTATTTGGCTTCAGTCATAAAAGCAGAGAAGGCAGAACATACAAGTTTAATTTCACTTCAACCATCAACCATCTATATACATATCACACCTATTATTCTTCCTATCTCAGAAACAGTAGAGAATATAATGCTCCATCAGCATATATAGTTACATTACCATTTACTACATTTACAAGATCAACCAACACTCACTTGAATATTCAATTACAATCACAACAATGATACAGAAATGGGCATCACACAAATTTATACAAATATAAAATAGGACTGTTTTAGTATAAGAGTTTTAACAGTGTTAACTGTTAATGACCAAAGATTCTCTTATAAATTTTTATAAAGTATAAAGAGTCAGTTACAAAGAATTAAATTATGAGGACTGATTTACAAATCAAATAAAATCATAGGGACCAAAATATTATTTTAACTAAGAATAATTTTATAAAATTCAAGAAATTAAATTGAAACTTGAGTTTAAGATAAGAAGCCATAGATATGCTTTTGCTTAATCATTAAAAATATTATATATATATATATATATTATTTAATATAATAATTAAAATATTGATATAAGCATATAATTCAACAATTGGAAAATATTAATTACAAATAAGATTTTCTATTAAAACATTAGTTAAAAATAATAACTATAATAGTCAAAAGTATGAAAAAAAAAATAGTAAAAGTGAAAATATACATCAATTCACGTTTATAAGTTGGTATATATAAGAAGTTATATAGGGAAATTGCTCCCTTATTTTGGTAAGAAATTATAGGAAAATTTCTTCTATATTCCTAATTTTCTATCTAGCAATTGGAGATACTAAAGGTAAGCCCAGTACAAAATATGGATCTTGTATAAAAAATCATTAGCTGGCCCATGTTATTTGCTAAACAAAGGCAGCGGCCCAATAATATATACTTATAGTGAATGAAAAAAAGAAAAGAAAAGAAAAGGCGAGATTTCAAGTATAGTGATTTACTAGTTCACTTAATCTCTTAATCAAGTAGTGAGAATTTAAATCCATCTTTAGATATAGAAAATATTTTATGATGAGCTATTTACCCTTAAGTGGAAAATTTATAACAAAAAAAATTAGTCACTATTCTCGAAAATGAATACCCTAACTTAGACACCCAAAAACTTGTAATTTCATTGCAAAAAGAGAAAAGAAAGAAGAATGGGAATTGATTTTTGTCTCGTGTATATTAATATTATCATTCAACCCATAAATTTCAAAGATTAACTGAATTTCAATTTTTTTGGTTGCAGATTGTAAATTTTTTAATTATATAAATTTATAATATCAAAGGAATCGATATAATTAACATGTAATAATACAAAATTTATTACTAATAAATTTTAAGATTCTTCCTATACTATAAAAAAAAATATTAGTTGAACCGTTTGTAAAGATATGAAATCAATTATGTAACTTGACTAAAAGATATGAAACCAAATTAAAAAAAAAATGTAAAACCAATTCTGCACTTGACCAAAAAATATGAGGCCAAAAGTGCAATAAAAAAGATACAAGACCAAATTGAGGCATGAGCAAAAGATACAAAATCAAAAATATAATTTATAATTTTTTTTAAAAATTGCGAGCTATCTTTTGGCCTACCATGTGCTCATTAGCTCGCAAGCTAAATGAGTCAACTTATTTAAGCTCGTTGTTAAATGGGCCTATTTGTCCTACTCAAGCCCGCCCATTTTATGAGCCGGGTGGGGTTGCCCGTAGGTTTGAATTTGTTTTGACATTGTATATCTAACAACCAAATCAGTCAAGGGATAAAACATCAACTAACGAAAGTTATTTCAATGAAAATTATTTAAATTTTAAAATATATAAAATTATAGAGTAGGAGAAAAAGTAAATTGTTCACGATTGTGATATTACATGGATGAACTCATATTTCATAATTATTTAGGTATTGATTTGTGATTCAATAGCCAATACAAATTGAAGGACCAAAATGTATATTTTGTCTTAAATTTATTTAGACAAAATTGAGTAATTCTTATCGTAAAAGAACATTTATCAAACAACTAAAATTTTTCAAAATCAATTTTATAAAAAGCATCAAAATGTAACTTTCATAAAAATCAAACACAAAACTTCTAAGAAAAACCTTCTAAAAAAACCACTTTATCTAACAACCAATTTTTTATTTTTTTTTTTAAAAAGACAATTCGAAACAACTCAGATTTTAAGCTAAAGTCAAAAAGTGAGAAAAAACAATTTTTTTATTTTATTTTTATTTTTATAATATTTATAAATTTATATACAATTTTATCAGAACCGGACCGGACCGGACGGTCTGACCAATTCAACTGCCAACCAAATACAAGAGCGAGCATTTGGACCGGATTGAACCTGAAATAACCGGCGAACCGGGTCCAACCACCAAATCGTCCAACAAACCGGTGGTTCACCAAATCGTCCAACAAACCGGTTCGGCTTTGACAACATTATACCTATTTAAATAATTTCACGTTTAAATAATCCATTATTTAACATAAAAGCAATTCATTTTCTACTAAAGAGGCCCGTAGTCCAACACCCAAAATCTGCTAAACGCAGCAATCAGTAACTCAAAACACCTTTTTAGTCCAAAACCAAATGAAAAGTAACGCAAAACTCCTGCATGACATGAGTGGGCTGGACAAAAAAGTTTTAACGAGCCGTTATAATATGCTTGCACAAAATTTTGGTATAATTCCAATTACACTAATCTAGATTCAAATAAACTAATGTTTTAGTTTAATATTAAAAAATTCTACTGCAACCACTCAAAACGTTATACTTCTATTATTTATTTGTTTTTTTCATTTTAATAAATGTTTGAACTAAGAGTGACTAAGTGAGTACTAAAAGTGAACAATTAATTATATTGCCATTATAGATCATAGGCAGCAAGCTATATATCATCATGAATATCAACTACCTTAAGCCCCCAGCTCATGTCCTCACAATGTCTCACATGAGGAACAATGTTACCTGTATCAGCTCCTTTCTTTGTCTTGCAATCAGAAAAAGGAGGAGCATGAAAGCATGGCTCCATCGAAATGACTTGACGGCAAGCTGGATTTGGTGTTGTATGATTCTCAGATTTAAAGAGAAACCAAGGTTTCAGGCCTCCTAGGCCTTGTGCCACATACCCAAAAGTTGACCATGCACTTGTGACTAAAACATCAGTGAGACTAAGGAGGTACATTTCTGCCCACGCCTTACGCTCATGTAATTGCTTCTCTGTCTGCTGAAATTCTTCATGGCTTGGTTGATAAACCCCAATCAAATCTCCAGTTACAGTGGGGTGTTCCCAGTACATGTTTCTCAGATTTTCAAAGTACCCAGAACTCAAGGATGTCACAAGAACAGCTTTTGATTTTGGTTTTGGTTTTGGTCTTTTTGATGGAGGTTCTTGCTTGTCAATTTCAGGCAGCAATTTCTGCTTCAATGTACAGGCCAGAATTTGATCCATCACATGTTGATATGGACCCGGATTGGATTCAAAGACTCGAACTTGAATGCCAATTCTCTCATCTGCATTTGCTAAGTAGGCTTGGTAGTATCTTGTTATCAGGCCCCACACTTGGTTTGAGGGGTGAAAAAGATACCGACTTAGGTGGTGGAAAACAGTTGTTTTATGGGGGAATAATCTGCTAAGTTCATGATCAAAAGAAGGGGACAAGAAGAGTGATGGAACAAAGTAGTTGTTTGATTTCATAACTAACCAGGGAACTTTGCTCATAAGTACTTGATCTTGATCACAAAAGAAACTCTTGTCATGATCATCATAATCATGAGCCAGATGAAGGTATAAATATGAGGGAATTAATTCAGCTGAAGTGTTCAGTAAGTTTTGTTTTAGCATGTTTCCATAAGAATTAGGAGTCTTCTTGTCAAATAAATCAAACTTACTCATAAGGGGAAAGTCAGTGGGTAGTAACCATGAGGTTTCTGGAAATGGCTCACAAAACAGATCAGGCATGTCCTTTCCTGGGTCTATAAGCAGGACACGATTTGTTAGAATGGCATAAAGGAATGCTGATGCAATCGTTAGGATTCTGTTTCCCAAGCCACTATAAGATATCCAGACAACATACTTACACTCTGAAGAATATGTAGAACTAATAACTTTACCAGACTTAAGTTGTTGTACTGTCCTGTTGTAGGATTCGGTGTAGGGTCCACAACGTTTGTGGAGATCTTCATAATTTCGAAGCCTGGAGAGCAGATAAGAAGAAGGTTTATGGGGTGAAGTTTTGCGATATAAAATGGACTGGTATCTGCTTAGACAAGAACCTTCATTGAATCCAGGAGTAAGAAGTCCACCAAGCAGTTTGTCTGTTGACATATTGGAGGATGGAAAGTAACCATGTCCTGAACCTATATAAATTGTAAAAGAAATCAAATAAAATAAAAAAGTAAAAAAACTAATCCTCCTGGGACATGAAAAATTGATTCATTGCACAAAATTAGTGGATAGATAATAGTAAGTGAAGAGCTCTAAAAGAAGCTAGAGACATACATCCAAAAACTCACAGTTTCATTAAAGTGTGAGTTTAATGAAACTGTGAGTTTTGAGATTTTTATCTCAGACCGTAAGTCACCGCAGGAAAATCCTCTACTGTGGATCCATTCTCAAAATTAGGGCAGCTGCGGAAAAACAACATTTTCAGTCCATATGTTCGATCACTAATCACTATTGATTGAAGAAATTGTTTCTAAATCAAAACTTTGAACAATGTACATAGGCTTCACTTAGTCTTCTGAGTTTTTGTTTGTTTAGCTTGTTATATTAATCGTTCCCATCACTCAACACTCATCAGTGTTGTTATTTCTCTGTTTTCTTTTTCAGCACATTTCTAACTAGCAGGGCAATGTATAAAATAAAAAAACCTAGTAATTAGGACTAAGAAAAAAACCACCAAGTGATTACTAAGTGTTAGAAAACTGTTTCCCACCCTTTATCTCAAAGAAACCGCCATTTCCTACGTTCCTTCTCTTCTTACTTTTTCTTTGGATCATTTAGGGGTTGCCTCAATGCCTCTAAAGGCAACTCTTCCCTCATTTCTCATCTTTTTTCATTCTTTCTTAATTAAAATAAATCAAATCTTCCATCTCTCAAATTTGGCTATAGTTTTTACATATTTATCTCTGGTTGTAAATTTTTATAAAAGATTTTGCTCCAATTCTAAATTAATTCAGATTTGAGCATCTATGACTTAAGATTACTTTTTTGATATGCATAAAGAATAATACTAATAATTTTGTTGACAACATCAAAAACAATAAAGATTTTCATCATAAACTTAACTATCTTTCAAATAAGATAAGTTGTATTTATATTTTGTTTCTTTAAATCAACAATATTTACAAATTTTTTTTTCTTGTTATTGGAATGGAGTCTGACGTTGGGCTTTTTCAATAATTATTATTTAGTGAGACTTGTACTTGATATGAAATTTATGATACAATATAGCATATGGAAACTTGTAAAAGGAACTACTTTCTCCCTGATGGCTTGACCCTTTTCTGGTCGTCTACATTTTAAAACTATAGTACAAAATTAATAATAAGAGGAAAATTATTATTTGATCCCTACTTTTTTACTGAGTTAACGATTTAATCCCTCATTTATTTTACATACATATTTACGTGCCCGTTAGGACACGTAAAGCCCCTAGTATTTATATATGTGTATGTATAATATGTGTGTGTGTGTATAACAGTCATTACATATGTTCAATCACCAATTACTATTTGATTGAAGCAATTTCTTGTAAATAACAGTAACTATGAACTTAATGTACACAGAGACAGAGTAGGGTCCATGTATTTTTTTTCCCTTGGAGACTGCGGTGAGGCTTCACTAAGAGTTGTGAACTTTTTTTTTTGTATGTTTAGCTTGTCATTCTAATAGTTCCTGTTATTCACAACTCATCAGTATCATTTCTCTGTTTTATTTTTCTGCACACTTCTAGCATTCACGTCAATGTAGAAAAAAACCACCCAGTCATTAGGACTGAACTTAAATATAGATTTATGTGTGTGTACACAACAATCAGTACCGAGGCATAACAACCTAACTTATTCCGAAATTAACGGATGTATGGAAGGATTAACACCTAAGACAATCAACTATGAAACTTCTTGCAGCAAAACGACACAACCAATTAATCGCAGAGAGTAGAAAAATGAAGAAGAGTGTGTTTACCTCCAGCGACGGCGGTAGCATTATTGTGAGACGTTTTTCCGACGATTCTGGCGTCGGCGAAACCCACGGCACGATCGAACGACGAATAGGGAAGAGCGAGCCTGAGCGCAACGAGAAGAGGAAGAGCAATCAAGCAAATAGCGAGAATCTTAGTCCAAGTCATAGAAAGAATAGCGGATTTGGAAGCTAAGAATGAGGATTCTCGTGAGGGAGATTGAAATTGGTGGTCGGTGATCATGGCAGAAGTGGAGAATCTTCGTCGACTGAGACTGAGAGCAATATCGAGATCCATTCACATGGTGAATTTCTGGTTTCGAAAGCGAGATTTGAGACGAGAATAATGCAGAGTGTGAATTTGGGGAATTTTGGATGTGAGAATGGTGAAGAATTTTAAGAAGAAATTGAGTTTTCTTGGTGAAAGGGTTATTAAAGCAATGAGCATTAGCGATTTAGCGCAGTCAAATTTTGAGAATACCCCCATAACATGCGGCTTGATGGCTGATTGCTTCAACATTTTCTAGAAACTAGAATGGAAAACATTTCATGCGTGACTCTATTCATTAATTACCAAATTAATTACCCTTTTTTCTCTCTTTCTTTCCAAATGAGAAGGATTAAATTCAGAAAAAAAATTTTAGGCTTAAGTGCACTTTTAGTCCCATAACTATGACAAAGGTTTCATTTTGGTCCCATAACTTTTTTTGTTGCAATTTTGGTCCCATAACTTCTCAAAAGGTTCCACCGTTAGTCCCTTGGTGAATTCCATCCATATTTAGCTGTTAAGTGTGTCGTGACATAGTGACTAGGATCATGATGTGGCAAAATAAGATGAAATGGACTGAAATAGGATCTATATGCAACATATTAAAACTTATCTATACACAACCACAATATATACAAAGAGTGGTACTTCGTCTTCCTCGTCAGCCCAACGGGACTTCCTCTTCCTCGTTCCACTTCCCAATTTGTCGTCGCCGCCGCTTTGGTCGTTCGACTCTGGCTGAGGATCCCATCGACTTCGTCGATGCCTTCTGCTTGAAGTCTCTTCTTCCCCACCAGATTGGTCCCTGTCAGTACCACTCTTTGTATATATGGTGGTTGAGTATAGATAAGTTTTAATATGTTGCATATAGATCCTATTTCAGTCCACTTCATCTAATTTTGCCACATCATGATCCTAGTTACTATACCACGTCATACTTAACGGCTAAATATGGATGGAATTCACCAAGGGACTAACGGTGGAACCTTTTGAGAAGTTATGGGACCAAAATTGCAACAAAAAAATTTATGGGACCAAAATGAAACCTTTGTCATAGTTATGGGATCAAAATTGCAACAAAAAAAGTTATGGAACCAAAATGAAACCTTTGTCATAGTTATGGGACCAAAATTGCAACAAAAAAAGTTATGGGACCAAAATGAAACCTTTGTCATAGTTATGGGACCAAAAGGGTAAACTACACTTTTGTACCCTGTAGTTTGACCGGTACCCTGTGGTTTGAAACCTGACACTTTGGTACCCTGTGGTATTCTCCATTAACACTTTGGTACCCTTTGGAGCTATTTTGTAATTTAACCATAACAAATTTTGAAAAATTACATATTGACCCCAAAAAATTACAAATAGGTCCTTGGATACATATTATCTAGGGACTAAAATGAAAACTTTAAAAAAATTTGGGGTCAATATGTAATTTTTGCAAATTTTGTTATGGTTAAAATTACAAAATAGCTCCAAATGTACCAAAGTGTTAATGGAGGATACCACAAGGTATCAAAGTGTCAAGTTTCAAACCACAGGGTATCAAAGTGAAATAGAGTCAAACCACAGGGTACCAAAGTGTAATTTACCCTAAAAAAGAAATGGATCAACCGGCCACTATTTAGTTTAAGTTAACTTAATTTTTTTTTTAGTCCAATGTGCCAAATAAAATATGCCTTAAAGTCAACCCAACTCAATCCTTAAACATCCCTTTTCACAAAGGAATAAATCCAAACATTTAAAAGTTACAAATAAAGAATACTTCTGTATCTTGAAAAATGAAATATTTTACAAAAATATTCAATTTCTTTTGTAATTATTTTTTAACTTCTTTTTCCTTAATCAATGTTCTGATGGGGTGTTTGATGCATGGGGTATTGGGTAATTTTTCATTCTTCTTAATCACAGTTCTAGAAATTATATTTTCAAGAATATGATTTTTAGAAATATTAAAAAGTTTATTTGAATCACTTAAAATATCTTCGAAAATAATGTAAAATATGTCTAAGATTGTTGCATAATTTGGTTCAACTTTAATATTTTTTTTTTGTTGGTAAATCAACTTTACTATTTTTAATTAAGAATGTACTATAAGATTTTAACTATGCCCTTGAATTTTTAAATAAAAAATTTCAATAAAATAATTTTGACATTGAACTTATGTTGTTTAACTTAACTTTAAAATATAATTTAAGTTTAAAAAATTTATAATTATATGATAATTCTAATTTATAAATAACATTAATAATATATATTATTGAAAATTATTTAAAGAATAATTAAACGTGCTTCAAAAATAAATACATAAAATTTTAATTTTTATAATAGTGATCGACTTATAATAAATAATTTACAATAACATCACTAAATATTAATTAAAAAAATAAGTAATAATAATAATTATGAAAAGAGAACAGGTGTTTGAAATAAAAATATTGGCAAAACACCATTTCGTGCCCCTAACGTTTGCAGTGATTTTAAGTTATGCCCCTAATGTTTCATTTTGTTCAGGCGTGCCCTCAATGTGAAACTAACGTTTCAATTGTGCCCCCAATTTTGACTCAATGCCCATGTGGCAATTTTTTTTTACTTATGTGTCATTTTTTTGATCTGACTTGAATATATGACATGATGACTGGACATTCCTATTTTTTTTTCCACCATGGCATGATGACTGAATTTACATTTTTGAACATAAAAATTGAGTAAACTAGCAAATCAGTCCCTGGATTTACATTTTTCATCATCTTCATTCATTTTAGTCCCAAATCCTCAAAATAAAATTGTAAAGTGT
>QANZ01021685.1:0-18197 GCA_003254925.1 Chamaecrista fasciculata | reverse complement strand
AACATAAAAATTGAGTAAACTAGCAAATCAGTCCTTGGATTTCCATTTTTCATCATCTTCATTCATTTTAGTCCCAAATCCTCAAAAAAAAAATTGTAAAGTGTCCCAAAACTCTTCCAAACATTCTAATTTAGTCCTTAAAAATATTAAAAATCCTAAACCCCAAAACCCAAAACCCCAAAACTCCAAACCCCAAACTTCAAACCCCAAATCCCTAAACTCTAAAGCTTATTTTTTTTTTCTTAAATTAGGCTGCATATGTGATTGTGAGTTGGATCAGTCCTAAACTCTCCTCTTAAATTTCTCTCCACAATCCTAACTTGCCAAAATGTCGTCTGAACCTGAATTACAAAACGGTCTCCAACCTCAATCTGAGCCAAATCCAGCACCAGAAACACAACCACTACCGACATCTCCTACACATTCTCAACCCCAATCCCAACTCTCCTTACAGGTTCCCTTTTCTTCCTCTACCATAATTATTCCTTACTTTTCTTAATTCCCCCCATGTTTAAACTTCAAAATAAAATTGAAGATTAAAGAAAAAAAAAAGTTTTAGAGTTTAGGGATTTGGGGTTTGAAGTTTGGGGTTTGGAGTTTTGGGGTTTAGGATTTTTAATATTTTTAAGGACTAAATTAGAATGTTTGGAAGAGTTTTGGGACACTTTACAATTTTTTTTTTGAGGATTTGGGACTAAAATGAATGAAGATGATGAAAAGAGGGGGAATTGAGAATAATGGGATAAGAATGGGTGAGGGACCTAATTGCTCAAATTATATATTTTTAGGATTTAGGGTTTAGAATTTTAGAGTTTAGGGTTTAGGGTTTATAGTTTTAAGGTTTAGAGTTTAGGTTTTAGGGTTTTTAATACTTTTATGGACTAAATTGAAATGTTTGGAAGAGTTTTGAGACACTTTACAATTTTATTTTGAGGATTTGGGACTAAAATGAATGAAGATGATGAAAAATGTAAATCCAAGGACTGATTTGCTAGTTTACTCAATTTTTATGTTCAAAAATGTAAATTCAGTCATCATGCCACGGTGGAAAAAAAAATAGAAATGTCCAGTCATCATGCCACGTATTCAAGTTAGACAAAAAAAATGACACATAAGTAAAAAAAAATTGCCACATGGGCATTGAGTCAAAATTGGGGGCATAATTGAAACGTTAGTTTCACATTGAGGGCACGATTGAACAAAATGAAACGTTAGGGGCATAACTGAAAATCACTGCAAACGTTAGGGGCACGAAAGGGTGTTTTGCCAAAAATATTTTAATCAAGTGACTATATTAAAATAATTTCTTTCATGAGAATAAAATAATCTCACTTTCCACCATAGAAATAAAAAACTCACAGGGATTGAATCAAATACAACAATTCTATTATACCAAAAAAAAAATACAACAATTCCAAAATTATTTTTTAATCCATGTATTAAAAGCGAGATTAGCTTACTTCATAACTCATAATTTCATAATTATTTTTTATAATCTGCATACTAGCTAAATGATTTTTTTAAAATAATACACACAAAAAAAAAGTATTTAAATGGATACCCTGGACAAAAAATTATTTAGATATATAGGACACTTGTGTATGGGACGAATGTTCACTTTTATGTGGACCAACCAACAAGTGCCATGTGGCACTTTAACAGTTTTAATTAAAAACTTTTTAATTCAAACACTCGCCCCATGTTGTCTACAACGGTTGACACCTTGGTCAGCGTGCTGTAGACAATTTTTAATAACTTAAATATTTTTCGTGTTCCTTCTTTCAAAAAAGTTCGTGTTCCTTAAATTCTTATCTGCATTAATATCATAGTTCATTATTTCATATAATAATTTATTATTTTGTAATATTTATATACATATTTTTACAATCCTCCTTTATCAGTGACAAGAGAGATTAACAAGCCAAGAGCTAAGTAGCGAGGGGATAAAGTGGAGGCGAGGGTCGTGCCGAGTGTCTTCGACTAGCAAGAAGCGACCAGCAAGGTGGGTAGCAAATAGCAAGTAGCGACCAGGAATGCAACGAATAGAGTAAGGGTACTTGGGTAATACTCGAGTACTATATGGGTTACCCAACCTATTTGGATGTTTTATGGGTATTTACTCTTTTAGGTTCTAATTTTAATTTTTTCTTAATAAGTATGTATTTGTGGGCTTGGGTCCAAGTAGTCTAATGGACTATTTGGCCCATGATCATCTCTACTCACTGGTGATGCTGATAGTAAACATCAGCCCTCCTCCTCGTCGCTGGCCACGCCCTTTCAAATCACCAATCTCTCTCAGGTCTCGTCGGCGGGGAAGCCTCCACTTTCTTCCTCCTCCTTGAAGAGGAAGTGTAGCTTTGAGAACTTGGGCTCCGACAAGTGCGGCACTTCCTCTGGTCGTTGTCATTGCTCTAAAAAGAGGTAGGAATTAGGTGATTCGTTCTCTTATAAATCCTTTCTTTTCTTGATCATATCTTATAAGTCCTTTCTTGGAGATTTTATGCACTGATTAATGTTGGGTTTTTTTTTGTTTTCAATTTGTATTGTGTAGCAGAAAAATGAGGTTGAAAAGGGTAGTGAGGGTTCCTGCAATAAGCTTGAAGATGGCTGATATTCCACATGATGAAGCCACATGAGTGAAAAACTTAGGGTTTCTCTCGGGACAAGATGAAGCCACGTCTAATATGCCCAAATCAACAAAAAATAAAGTTGAAATGTTTTATTTACCCACTCATCAACAAAAAGTAAAGCTGAAATGTTTTATTTACCCAATCATGTGCCACGTTTTCAATTCAGAAAAAAAAATTGACACATTGGCAACTATTATCCCAATCAGCTGACACATCAGCTTTTTCCGTCAATCTAATTAACAGAGTTAGAGATTAGGGTATAATTGACAACAATGTGAAAAGTTTGGGGTATAACTGACACAAAACAAAAGTTGGGCATAACTAAAACTGACCCCAAACGTTAGGGGAACCAACAGGTCTTTTTCCTTTTAATTAATTAACAATATATCTTAGCGGTAATAACAAATTAAACATTAAATAACAAAGAAAATGTTTAATTAAAAAACTAGAATTCCTCTTAATATCATAATCACATGTGGATTGTTCAAAATTTTAATCAGTTCATTATAAATCTCAACAAAAAAAATATTGAATCGAAAGTCAAATAATTCCATTAGTATTTAATCAAAAAGGTAAAAATTAACCCTCTTATTTCCAACAAGTTAAAATTAATCAAGCAGTGCATTTGTAACTCTAACATACAAACAAAAACAACACAAATACGAAGAAAAAAAATCACTTTCGCGAATGATGAGATGGCATGAAAACCATCTCAAAACCACTAGTGATACATGGGAAAACTACTAGTGAAGTGTGAACAGGTAGGCTAACCCCAAAATAAGAGAGAGAGAGAACGGGGTAGTAATAATTATAATGATAAGATGAGAAGGTTAAGAAAGAGATTAAATTTGTCCAATTAAGGAAGTAGAGAGAAAAAGAGAGATGATAGAAAAAAACAAAAGAACAGCGATGCAAGAATAGGTAAGCAATGTAACACGTGCATAAACGACTGTTAGCAATTCCAAGCGGTGGTGACTCCACCCCCATGTGGGCCCCACCTCTTCCCCTTCTGTGTATTAAATTGGCTTATAAATACTTCCACCGTTTACATAGTCGTCACACGCAAAGAAGAAGAAGAAGAAGAAGAAGAAGAAGAAGAAGAAGAAGAAGAAGAAGAAGAAGAAGAAGAAGAAGAAGAAGAAGAAGAAGGAGAGCGAGCATATTACCAGACAATCTGGGCTCTATCTCAAGAAGAAAGGGAGTCACTTTCTGTGTGAATTAGAAGCTCGCAAAAATCTCAGTATTGCTTTCTCTCTTTGTATCTAAATTCCTTCATATATATATATATGATTCTCTTTGTTTTTTTTATTGTTTGATAATCGATTTTGTTTGACATTTGTGTTTATTTTGGTGTGAGTTTTTCTTGGCTTGTGTGGTTTGCTTCGTCGTTTCTTCGACCTTCAGGGATGAAAATGGGGAAAGGTATGTGAGATTGCTGGCATGCGAATCACAAGTGATCCCTTTCTCTGGTTGACTCGTCGAAGGTCGGAGAGGTTGTCGTTTTACGATTTGGGTTTGCATGTTATTGTCGTGGTTTCAAATTTTTCAATTGAATCATTTTGTGCTTGTGCTTGTTTTGAGATTCCTTTTCTTATTCATAGATTGATTTTTTTTTTTTTACTTTCTTATTCAATAATTCTGGTTGTCATCTTCATTAATGAGGTGGAATAATATTAAAATGGTCTCTATCTCACCGCTTCGCCGGTTGCACTAGACAATTTTCCAGGGCCATTAATTTCATGTGCAGAATTCTATGTCATTTAATAACTCACCAAAATGATGCTCGCTTTTTGCTGGGTTTATATGTGCAATTTTATTCTACATTGGAGTTAAAGAAAACTCACAAGTGAGAAAGATTGTTTCCTGAAAAAAAAAAAAAAAAAAAACTTNAAAAAAAAAAAAAAAAAACTTTACAAGACATTTCACATTTGCATATGTCTTGCTTGCATGGTGTTTGTGACATTTATGAAGCTCACAGATTCTTTAATTTATGATTTATTTAGCTTGACCATCTCTTTGAGTTATCACTCTCATCATTCAACTGATTAATAAAACAAGTTTTTTTTTCTTTGGAGTTAAGTAGGATCATTTTGACGACATGTTGGAGAGTAAGTTTCACAAACTCAATCCTATTGGCGATGAGGAGTATGAACTGGATCCCATACTCGCCGATCAACTTGGTCGTGACGGGTCAATCAGCTGTTTGATGCGATGCTCGAGGGCTGACTATGGAGTAATTTCCTTGTTGAATAAAAGTTTTAGATCCCTCATTCAAAGCGGAGAATTGTACAAGCTAAGGCGACATGTTGGCATTGTTGAGTCTTGGGTTTACTACTCTTGCAGTCCCCTTGAATGGGAGGCATTTGATCCAGTACGAGGTCGTTGTATGAGTTTGCCCAGGTTGACTGCAAATGAAGTCTTCATTTGTTCAGATAAGGAGTCTCTAGCTGTCGGGACAGACCTTCTTGTGTTCGGGAGAGATATCTTGTCTCAAGTGATTTACAGGTATAGCATTTTAACAAATGAATGGACATCTGGAATGAAAATGAATGTGTCTAGATGCTTGTTTGCTTCTTCCAACGTGAGAGGGATTGCTATATTGGCTGGCGGGTGTGATCCGCTTGGGAAAATCATGAACTCTGCAGAATTGTATAACTCTGACAATGGGACTTGGGAAATGCTTCCAAGCATGAATACGGCTAGGAAGATGTGTTCTGGTGTGTTCATGGACGAGAAATTCTATGTGCTTGGAGGAATTGGTGAAGGTAACTCCAACCAATTGACATGTGCTGAGGAGTTTGATTTAGAGACTAGGAAATGGCGGTTGATACCTAACATGCTACCGACTCGAAACCCTACATCTAAGGGCATGGAGGCGCCTCCTCTTCTGGCAGTGGTGAACAACGTATTGTATGCTGCAGATTATGCTGGGATGGTGGTGAGGAGGTACGACAAGGCTAATAACACATGGGCCACAATTGGAGGACTTCCTGAGAGGGTTAGCTCAATGAATGGGTGGGGGCTAGCCTTTAGGGCTTGTGGTGAAAGGTTAATTGTGATTGGTGGGTCTATGCATGAACAAGGAAGGGGCGTCGAGGTTAATTCTTGTGTCCCAGGTCAAGGTGCACTCAGATGGGACATGCTTGCACGCAGGCTGTTTGGAGACTTTGTTTATAATTGCACTGTAATGGGTTGCTAGAGAAGTGATTCTCTAGGTGAAATGGTTTTTATGGAGTTCTTTTCTTTGCTTTTGATTTCTTTTTTTTTTTAGCAGATAAAATCAGAATTAATGGGTAATATCAGCCTTTCTTTTTGGGAGCCATAGGTATAGTTTTAAGAGTATTATGTCTTAGTTTTTTAGTTGCTTTGAGTGATCCTTTCGTTGTAGTTTTGACAAAGCTTTTCAATGTTGGGGTCATTTAGACAATATAGGCACAAATGAATTAAATAACGTAAGCTCCTATTAGATGTTGGATTGCAATGACCATTCTCATAAGTTTAATAATAAAAACAATGTAGAACCATTGTCTCATCACCTCTCATCTTCTTTAGTTGTTTTATTTCTTTTCGCCTTTTCTTTTTATCATAATGTTAAATCTTTTAGTTTTCTATAATCACACTTCACTACAAGAATGTTTATGATTTATTGTTAATCTTGATTTTTTAATTGCTTTTCAATTGAGGATATTTATCAGTGATTGAAGAGTAAATAAACATACTTCTGGCTTAAGAATCATAAATTAATTAAAATATAATTACATATTTTCTTGCAATTGGTAAAATTTGAGGAAAAATAAAAATAACTAAAAATTGTAAATATATAAACAAGTAAGTTTATTAACCTACTTATAAAATGGTTAAAAGTATTATAAAATTATTTTTATTGTCCTTCTCAACTACTTTTAGAGTGACTAATTTTTATTATTTTAATAATTTTCATTCTAACATTTTTCTTTGCAATATATAGTAAAATTCTTGTTATGTAATTGATTTTTATTATTTCCTAGTAGAGTTTTTGTTATCGTAATGTTATTTATAATTTTGAATTTTTAAGGAAATGTGTCTATATTAAGATTTCATTGAAAACAATTTTAATCCATAAAAAGCTCAATCTAATAATAACAAATTTTCTATTTATTATGGTAAAATGAATTAATATAATAAATAGTCTTTATTAAAATATTTATAAAAATTTAATTGATATGTTATCATTACGTATTTATTTTCATTTACTATAGTAGGAAGTATAACAATTATTACTTCACATTATATTCTAGCCAATTTAATTAACTAAGCTATAGGATTTTTTTTTTCTCGTTTTTGGGTTCTAAATCAATTTCAGCCTTAAAATACTCTTTAATAATAATTCTTCACTATATTGATCAAGTTACATATGTCCCTTGAATTTTCACAAATTTATAATTTTAGAGATCGTAATTTGAACCAATTTTTCTTTTTCGACTTTGATCGTTCATTCGCTACTCATATGCTCCTTAATTAGCAGTTTTTCTTCATATCGTGGCTTTGAATAAGAGTATTTCTTCCTATGATAAAATAGGTTTTGTTGTTAAGAGCTTTTTTAATTTGTTTTTCCAAATGAACTTTTAATCATTAGATAAGAATTTTTTAATTTTGAGATTTGTGTAAAAAGTTTTTTTACTTACATAGATTTCAAAATAAATAAAACACTTATCCAACATTAGGAAGTTTGATCATTTGTAAACAAATGAGCTCTTCATATACATCTTCAATAATAAAATAATTATTTATTTAATTTGTGATGCATTTAATTAGAAATAATCAGTAAGTATACTATATAGTATAGTTACTATACTATATACAAATATTTATTAATTGGAAGAGACTCTCTCATACTCTCAGTCAAGAGATGGTTTAGGCATAGTAAAAATATCTCTTGACTGATGATCATATTGCCAAATTGAATGGAATCTAATCGTCAACCATGTATAATAATACCAATGTTTAAATCCTCCAATTGTATAATTCTTAGGGCAATGCTATAAAAAAATCTTATTAATAGAACAATAGATTCTTTTGTTTTATTTTTTCTCTTATTTTAATTAAATTAAATAAAAAGAAATTACTCAATCCCTCCATACATAGAAGAGAGAAGGACACTACTACATTGGTGAGGTTGCAAAGAGTATAAGTTCCTAAATTGAATAATTACACTTCAAAAGCTAGTTTATATGATTGGAAAGCCCAAGATTTTATAAGGTATCTTACACTCAGCAACCTCTATAATGTAAGACTAGTTACATTGCATCCCACAACAAGAGTTGAGGTCCCTACGGCTCTATTTTGTGATGCTTTACTCGGGTCTCAAAACGCCAACCAGTCCCTCCATAGGTAGCCTCTCCAGTTCAATCAACCTCTCAATGAAAGTATTATTGTAACGAGTGTAAGTCTTTAGGAGAATCACACCTCAAGCTAGTTGTTAATGTTGAAGAGCTCAAAATCTTATGAAGTCCTTTACACTCAGCAACTTCTCTAATATAGGACTTGCTACAAACACACAAAAAAAAAAAAACTCATTTTTCCTTCAATAGAGATTTTTTTATAATATTACCCTAATTTTTGTCTGAATTACATGTGAAAGTTAACAATATGACATATATAAACGACATGATGCTTTTATTCTTAAGCTGCAACATACTTTTCTCATTCAATTAAATTATTGTAGCTCGCTGTAGAACCATGATTAATTAGTTTTCATAACAAACTAAATTTTATATTTTAAAATACAAAATTTTACAATACGAAAGGGTAGTTTTAATTACCCAAGAAAAACCAGTGTGTTTCCCCCAACTAAAACACACTATATGACTTAGGGAATTTCTTTGAAGTTTGAAAAGCTCCATTGTTTGAGCTATCTATCTTCATCATCATTGGATCAAAATGTGTGCGATGTGATGAGTGATTTTTTTATTTTCTTCTTTTATGTTTCATAATGGGACTAGGAGGGAGATAGACATACACAATAAATTGCTTTAGTCATTCAGTGTTTTATAGCATAACCCATTATTTTCCTGCTAAATAGTAAATAGTACATGACATAATATTCCCATGAAAATTTCGTAAACTCTGTTGACCACACCGCTGTCACCGTCTTCATCACCTGAAGACTACTACATATATGAGACGAGATTTGTACATTTGTATTATATGCATAACAATATATATACATCTCATGACATAATAAGATTATATATATATAGTTGCCTCCTATTTGGACAATTTTCTACATGACTTATGCTCGCATAATAACGATATATACATGTTTCGGCTAAGATTTTTTTAAATTAAATAACATGCATAATAATATTATATTGATGAAAGAAAATATAAAATATACATTGTAAATTTGTATTGACTAACTAAAGATTGATCAAAGTGACAAACGATTTGGTAATACTTAAATAAAATTTAAAATTTTGTAAATAATGATTTAAATAAGAATAATAGCCTGATATATAGAGAATTGATTCATTTCTCTCTCTCTCTCACCTTTTTTTTAAATAAACAATGATAACAAATAAATTACTCGAGAGATAAGGATTTATCCGAAAAATGTGAAAAAAAAAGGCTCAACAAGGCTTCATTCTTCTTTTCTGTATAATCCAGTTTTTCTTGTTTTTTGTTTACCAAGATTTTGGTCTAAATTGATTTTTTTGTTTTTGTTTAGGTCACCTCAAATCAAATAAATTTGTAATCTTCTGGATAGACCTGCTTATGGGCTAGGCTTGGGCTACCCAAGCCCAAAATCATTGGCTTTTATGTAATTGGGCTTGGACCTAGGTTCAAGCCCAAATAAAATAATATCTATTACAATGGACCAAGTATATACTCAAGTTCATGGGCTTGAGCTTGGGTAGCCCAAACTTTTTTTTTGTAATAATTTTAAACTTAAATTGTTATTATGGTCTTCAAACTATGAGGTTAATTTCATTTTGGTCCTCAAGTTATTTTTTGTTCTATTTTGATCCTCAAATTATGATATTATTTTGGTCCTCAAACTAATCTTTGTTACGTTTTGATTCTTAAACTATTTTTTATTTTATTTTGGTCATCAAACTATTTTTTTATTTTATTTTGGTCTTCAAATTACAGGACCCTTGGCGTATGCCACTAATATGCCTTTTCTCTCCTACATATCTCTTTTCCTTTCCGGCATGGCAGTTTTAAATGACATGGTTTTTTTTTTCAAAAATAGGAGATAAAATAATATTATATATTTGATTTGATTGATTTGATTTGATTTGATCACAAATAAAATTATAATTATTGTTCAAGAGGTATTAGCAATATGACACGATTCACTCCCTCACACATTGCCTTCACTCCACGTGTCACTTTAAACTCTTGCAAATCAAGGCATCAATAGCAATATGACACGATTCACTCCCTCACACCTTTCCACTTTCTCTCTTTGCCAACTCATCCATACACTTTACCTTCACTTCATATCATATATCATACATATATATATATATATATATATACACATATAATGTTAATAGTGTCCTTGTGAGAGTCTTTGAGGGAGAAGCAAAACAATGACGTTTAAGAGACATTTCAAAGAACAAATGGTGCCTGAGTGGGAAGATAGCTACATGGACTATGAAGGCCTAAAGAGATTATTAAAAGAGATCAAAAGTAGCAACAAGCATCATCATCAGAAAAAATCACACAGAAAATCCTTACAACACAAACTCAATCTTGAAAGAGAGTTTAGGAGGATACACTTGCATAATAGCAATAATAGCAATCATCAAACACATGAAGAAGAAGAAGAAGAAGAAGAAGAAGAAGGAGATGATATTGAAGATCAGGCTATACATGTAATGAAATCTGAGCAAGATGGAGCTTCTTCTGGAAATTTCTACAAAACCCATTTTCTGAAATGCCATGAAGAAGGAGGAGAAGCAGAGGCAAGGTTCTTTCAGAAGCTTGATGAAGAGCTCAACAAGGTCAATTCCTTCTATAAAGACCAGGTGAAGGCAGTGGAGCATGAAGAAGCTCTTTTGAATAAGCAAATGGAAGCTTTTATTGCCTTGAGGATCAAAGTGAAAACCCCTGATATAGGTAAATGCAACATGGAAACTTTAGGGGAAACCTTTTTTTTGGTTTTTAAATTGGGAGTAAACTTACTTTTTAGTCCTTAAATTTATCTAAAAATTATGATTTAGTTCTTGAATTTTGGAAATGCACGTTTTGGTCCTTCATTTTTTTTAACAAACATGAACTACTTAGACCCTACAAATAATATTTTAGGGACTAAATAGTCAATATTTGTAAAAGAGGATATATAACGGGCCAAAAAGTTTATTTTCAATATCCAAGGACTAAATCTTAATTTTAGGACAAATTCACGGGAAAAATAGGTTTTCTCTTAAATTTATCTCAAAACTATGATTTTGTCCCTAGATACCAGAAATATAATTTCTGGTCCCTGATGTTTTACAATAGTCTAGTCAATATTTGTAAAAGAGAAAAAAACAGGGCCAAAAAGTCTATTTTTAATATCCAAGGACTAAAACTTAGTTTAGGACAAAACCAGGGCAAAAATAGGTTTTTTCTCTTAAATTTATCTCAAAACTATGATTTTGTCCCTAGATACCGGAAATATATTTTCTGGTCCCTGATTTCTTACAAAAGTTGACTATCTGTGTGGGGACTAAAATGTAAATTTCCAATATCTAAGGGTTAAATCATAATTTTGAAACAATTTTAAGGACTAAAAAATAATTTTCTTGAAACTTTATAGGATCACAAGGGAAATTAAGGACTTTTTATATAGTATTCCAAAAAGCAATTTCACTTGTTGAAAATTATTTTGTCTAGTAGTCTTCTGAGTTTGAGCTAAATTTGCAGAGATGCAGCATATGAGTTCAGCAACATCTCCAGAAAACATGGGTCATGATCATCAGGAAAATGGTACTATGGATGGCACCAATAGAGACACTAGTCATAAAGAGGAAGCAAATAGTAATTGCAATGGAAGAAATCCCATGGAGATTCTGGATCAAGTAGAGATTGATACTAGTACTACCATAGCATCTCCAGCTTCATCAATCAAGAATGTTTTTGCCTCTTTCAAGGAAGAGGAATCTAGTTTCAGTAAACAAGAGCTGAAAAAAGTTGAAGAGCAATTGAGGCTTGTGTTTATTGAATTCTATCAGAAACTCCTTCACCTCAAAGATTTCAGGTGACAAAAAAATAAGGCCAAAGTGCACTTTTGGTCTCAACTTTTTTTGTACACTTTTGGTCTCATATCTTTTCCACAAGTTGCAGATTTGGTCCCATATTGTACTTCTGGTCCTATATCTTTGGGCCAACTTGCAGAATTGGTCCCATATCTTTTGGTCTAGTTGTAGAATTGGTCTCATATCTTTTGGTCAGGTGAAGAATTAGTCCCATGTCTTTGGGTCAGGTGAGATTGACGATGAAAGTTTTTGTAAAGATATGGGACCAATTCTACAATCTGACCAAAAAATATGAGACCGAAAGTGATACGGGATCAAATCTGCAACCTGAGTAAAAGATATGAGACCAAAAGTGCAACAAAAAAGTTATGGGACCAAATTGAGACCTGAGTAAAAGTTATTAAACCAAAAGTGCACTTTGACCAAAAAATAATGTGACCTTTTATCCCAATTGGTGTTTCCATGTGCTCATGTGTTTTATACAAATGGATACAGTTTTATGAACCTCACAGCTTTTTCCAAGATCATGGAGAAGTATGAAAAGGTTAGATCACAACTTAATTCCTGTGAAATTTGAGAAAATCTACTTCTTAATCCTTAAATTTGTCCCAAAATTATGATTCAGTCTTTAATTATTCAAATTACATATTTTGGTTCCTGATTTTCTTATAAACATCAGTTATTTAGTTCCCACAATATTATTTTTGGGACTAAATAGTTGACATTTGTAAAAAATAATCAGCAACCAAAAATTATATTTCCAATATTCAGGAACTTAATCTCCCAAATTTAGGAACCAAAAAATAGATTTTCTCCAACTTGTATATATGATGATTTCTCAAATCAGACAAGAAGCTTTTTGTAACTTAAATTCATTTCATTGTTTATGTTTTTCTTTGGGAAGACAACAACAAGGGCAGCATCAAGAGCATACATGAGAGTAGTGGATAATTCCTATCTGGGAACTTCTGATGAGGTTTGTTTTAACTTAAAACTAATAAGTATGTTATATTTAATGGCATATGATATCTTATTTCTCTCAGAAATAAAGATGATATAATTCAAATATCTTAGGCTAGTAGTTGTTGATTATAGAATTCTAGCATCTCTGTTTATTCATGAGTTTCAATTTATGGCAAGCTGAAAGTAGAGTATGTTATGAATTTCTAAAGGCATTTTCTTAAGACAGAATATATATTTATGTTCTTTTCTTAAGCTTAAACCATCTTAATGATGCAATGTCATTTTAGGTAGCCCCTCTTTTGGAGAGGGTAGAGTCTACCTTCATTAGGAACTTCTCACACTCAAATCACAAGAAGGGGAGGAAATTATTGAGGCCAAAATCAAAAAGAGAAAAGCACAGCATAACATTTTGTACAGGTAAATATTTATATATATATATATATATATATAAAACAGCAAGTTTGTTATCTAAATATATTCATGAGGGCCTCAATGACTAATGCTTACCTTGCCTTGTCACCAATAGGCTTTTTTTCTGGTTTCTTTGTTGCTTTACTTGTTGCTACTATAATGAGAATGGTATCTCAGCATTTGATGAAGAAGCAAGAAGGGTCATTTTACATGGAAAACATTTTCCCCTTGTACAGGTGACTGTTATCTTTTGAGAATGAGAACCTCAGTTTTGTGTTTTGAGTATACATACGACTTGACCCTTAAAAGATACACGAGTTGACAACTCAATCCCTAAAAGTCTATTTTACACACTTTCAAACTAAAAGTCATGAAAGCAATACAGTTTAATCTCTTAAGTCTGTTTCTTTGAGATTAACTTGTAGGAACGAAATAACTTAAATATATTGGTTCTATGAATTAAAGAGCATAAACTCAATTCTTAACTAGTGTTTCAACTTATATGTTTACTCTTATGCCTTACTGTCTGGTTTTGCTTCTGGTCATTTGCATCCAGTGAGTGCTTTCTCCTTTAATTCACATTTTTTATCTTGCAGTATTTTTGGATTCTTCACACTGCACATGCTCATGTATGCTGCAAACACGTATTTTTGGAAGCGCTATCGGGTCAACTATCCATACATATTCAGCTTCAAGCCTGGAACTGAATTGGGTTATAGAGAAGTTTTTCTGCTGAGCACTGGTCTAGCTATGCTTGCATTACTCGGTTTCTTAGTGAATCTACAGCTAGAGATGAACCAGAAGACTAAAAGCTATAGGACAGCTGCTGAACTTGTTCCTTTGACCTTAGTCATTGTCAGATTCTAATTGAATATCTCACTTTGTTAGTTTTTCTTTGTGTTTGTGTTTGGTTATGTTTAAACTCTCTTGTGCTTCATGTGCAGCTTGTTCTTTTGATTACCTTCTGCCCTTTCAACATCATATTTCGATCAAGCCGCTTCTTCTTCATCCGGTGTTTGTTTCGCTGCATATGCGCTCCGTTCTATCCGGTAACAAAATGTGAATCTCACATTCTTAATTGGGTCATCATATTTTGAAAAAAAAAAATGTATGTCTCTTTCTTGCAGGTTAGGCTTCCAGATTTCTTCCTAGCAGACCAGCTTACCTCCCAGGTCTTATGTTCACATATGGTTTATTTTCATTGCACACAAAGCAATACCACATTTCATATTGTAATATGTGACAATTATCCATATGCTGTTATTTCAGGTCCAAGCTTTCAGGAATTTTGGGCTTTACATCTGCTATTATGGCCTAGGAGAACACTCAAGGAGGCAAAACAAATGCCAGAAACATGGTGTGTATAACACACTGTCTTTCATTATTGGCCTCATTCCTTACTGGTTTCGCCTAGCACAGGTTCATACATGTTATTTCTTCCCTTTATGTGTGAAATTTTAGTGAAGTTGGATTTCTTGACCTGAATTGCAAAATGGGGAAAAGTCATTTCTCAAAAAATCTCTCTGATGTCCAAAATAATTTAGACTTGACTATTTTTTCTTTTTTTAAACTTCACAAATACCTAAACATAACTGAGAGATAATAATAATGCAACTATACTAACAAAGTTATGTAAAGACTTGTTCAACCCACAATATCTAACAGTTTCAAAGAGTTACAAGATTTTGCAGAAAGAGCAAGAGTCTAGAAAAAATACTATTGAGCAATCAAAGTGTCAAACTCTAGGAAGTGTATAACTATTATATATATAATTCCTACTCACATTTATCAGATAATTAATAAATCTCTAAAACATGTAAAATAAATTGTTGTGCCTACAGTTGATGTACACGTGTCCAGTGCAAGTCAGACCTCGGTATCCCTCTTGCACCGGATACGTGTTGATCCGATGCAACGGAGGCAGAAAGTAATTTTTTTTTTTTTTTGCTAAATGGGATGGATTTCAAATTGGTCCCTTATGTTTCATTTGTTTCAGATTGATCTTATATGGTTTTATAATTTTTCAAATTGGACTAAAAAATATTGAATGTGGTCATATCTCTCTCGTTTCAAGTTTGAATGCGACGAGTTTGAAACAATGTGTTAACTTTTAAAGAGTTTTTACTTTACCCAGTTGAGATTGTCAACAAATGAGATCAAATTGTATCTCGAAAGTAGGTTTGAGACCAATATGGGAAATTATGAAAACATATAAGTCCAATTTGAAACAAATGAAATATAAAGGACCCATTTGAAGTCTACTCATGAGCATAATTTGTTGGAGAAACTGTTGAGACAAAATAATTAGTAAAATTGTTTAAAGAAAACATTGACTGACATATTGATTAAACATATTTGTACAGTGCATGAGGCAATCCTATGATGAGAGAGACATGGGTAGAGCATTGAATGGCTTGAATTACCTCTTCACCATTCTTGTGATTCTTCTTAGGACAGCCTTTGAAGTGAAGAAGGGAATGACACTGAAGATGCTGGCTCTCATAAGCTCAGCAGTTACTGCATTACAGAACACATATTGGGACATTGTTATAGACTGGGGGCTTCTTAGAAGGCACTCAAAGAACCCTTATTTGAGGGACAAGCTTGTGGTTCCACATAAAAGTGTCTACTTCATAGCAATGGTAAACCTGGAAATTGGCCTATATATAACACAAAAAAATTATAATTTAGACCTTCTTAATATATATATATATATATATGTGTGTGTGTGTTGGGGCAATGATGCTGAGAACCTGAGTATTGGGGTACCCAAGTTTTCAACTGTCAAATCTGTCTTTTACAGTTTTGAGATTTGTAACAAATTTGATGACTGAGAACTTGAGTGTCCCAACACCCAAGCTTTCCATAGATTTTTTTCTCTGTTTTTGCTGTTGTTCTCACTTGTTTAATTTGTAGGCTCTTGACATTGTGCTTAGACTACTCTGGATGCAGTCTGTGCTTCAACTTGATTGGCCCACTCTTCGGAAACTAACAGTGACAACCATCATGTCGTGCCTTGAAATCATTCGACGTGGCATTTGGACCTTCTTCCGGTAAATGTTACTTCCTCCGGTTCTGAATATTTGTTTTTTAAAGTTAATACACGCAGACCAAGGAAATCGTTAATTCACCTAGATTGAAGAGAAATCTAATATAAGAAGACTAAATTGCCCTTATTATATTATTCATACTGACTCTCACCAATTCAACCTCTACTAACTATTCAACAGGGATAGAATAGTAAAATGAGCAAATAATGTTCTCTTGATTTTGTATAATATCCAGATATTTTGGAAAAAAAATTACTCTAGAAAAGCAGATTTTTTGTGCTTGAATTGTCTTCTTTCAAGAACTCCACTGAATTCTTAATTATACGGATGTTGTTTTAATCCTTATATTCTTAAAATGTTTGATTTAGTCTCAAAGAATTAATAACTCGTTATAATTTAGTCCCTCCAGAGATTGAGTTGTACATTATTAAAGTATTCATGAAGGGACTAACTTGTAAGAAAACTTTAGGGGCTAAAATGTTAGTTTACTCGAAGGAAGACTAACTTGTGTACCATATTTATGTGAAAAGACATTGTGAATGAGCTAATCAGAAAAAAAATGTGATGATGACTCAGGTTGGAGAATGAATACTTGAACAATGTTGGCAAATATCGTCCATTCAAGTCAGTACCACATCCTTTCAGCTACCATAAAGAGGAAGAAAGTGAAGAGAATAACAAGGATAGATGAATAGAGATAGTGGCTTCTTCTTCCCTCTTGGCTGCAACATTTTATGAAAGATTTGGTTGATTCTGCTTTGCTTTGACTTTAAGCTTCACAGAAATAGATGTACTCAAAAGAAAATAAAGGGAAATACAACAAGAAGAAGTAGTTACCTCTTGAGGTTTGAATTTCCATTTCATGTTATGTCATGTCATGAGATAAGAATTTGAGCTTAATTAAATGTAGTCAATTATTACAAGTTAGTACTAATTTATACATCCGATACATGAAATATGATAGAGGAAATGGTTTTTAACTTACTCAAGAATTAATCCAATTATATGTAGTAATTTTGTTTTTCAGAACAGGAGAATTACTGGATGATTGAGATGGTGCCGTAAATGAGAAATTGTGGAAATATATGGATAGCTAAGTAGTAGTCATGTTTGTTTTTTTTAAAAAAAATAAAAATAAGCTAAGTAGTCAATCTTCATAGAAAATTCTTTGAGTTTTTCCCTTTGTGGATAGAAAATTTACGGTAAAAATAATATTGAGGACTGATACATCACTATTTGGGCGTACGCCTAAAACGGCCCTCGCACCGGGCCTCTTCCCCTCTCTGCACCTTGCGAAGCGCCCTCGAGCCAATCGGGCGCCCTAAGCGCAAGTAGGGGCGGCCGCGACCCATCCCGGGTCTTGGCGCACGCCCCCTTCATGACACGTGGTCACCCACGCTTACCCCACTCCGCAATCCACGCTACGGGAGATCGTGGGTTACTGACTTACTCATACCCACGATCTCCAGTTTCTAGGCGCCCGCCTAGCGACACAGCACGCAATCACCCACGATTGCCTTGCTCCGCAAATCTCGGCCTCCACCATCTTCGCTGGTGGAGATCGTGTCCAGTACGTGGTCCGCCCCGCACGGCAGCCACCTCTCTCCTCCCAGCTCTATAAATAGAGCCCATTTCACCAGTTCAAGGTTAGCTACTTCTTACACTCTCAAATTCTCCTACTCTCTTATCACTCTCTTACTAACTTGAGCGTCGGAGTACACTTCGCAGGGCCCCCCTGTGAAGCTTTTGCAGGTCTTTGCTCAAGTCTTGGCTCTCGCAGCCCTCTCCGGTGAACTAGGTAAGTGCCAGTCATTTTCCAGTTTATCAAGGACGAAATTGAAAGTTGATATAAAATTTAAAAATCAAAAAATGTTTTTATTTATACATATATTAAAACTAATAGGTTTTAAATTAAA
>QANZ01021683.1:20326-38482 GCA_003254925.1 Chamaecrista fasciculata | reverse complement strand
TTTTTTAGTTCAATTACAAAATTTATTATGTCATATTGAAAAGTCTTCTTTCTCTTGTCCTTGAATGCAAAAATTGACTTTGGTAGCTTTCCAAAGCAATAGCACACTCTCAAACCCATTAAAGTAATGAGGCCCAAAAAATTTTTAGCTTCTCAGTCCAATAAGATTTATATTAATAGAAAGACTCAACTGATATTGATAATCTAGATTAAACATTCAACATTTAATAAATAAGGGACTTTTACATTAGTAAAAAAATGAAATGAAATATCAACATTTCAACCAATAAAAAAATGGAGGTAGAGAGAGAACCAATGAGAAAAATTATTCTTTATTAAATTATTTGATTTTAAATTGATTCAGATGTTGACTCTGAATTTCATTTCTGTTTACTAAATTAAAAAACTCATATTTAGTAAAGGTACAATATTTTTTAACTATAATTCATTGGAAATTTTTAAAAGATTATTTTAGTCAACAATTGATTGGGAATGAAAAAAATTTTTATTATGAATTATAAAAATTATAAAGATTACTTCCCACATTTCTTCACATCTTATATATATTTCAATTAAGTTTCAAAAATTTTATTTTTAATTAAGTTTTGATTGAGACTGTAATTAATGTTAGAGTTTTTCAAAAGGATAAGTCTCACATAGATGTTAAAACACTATTGACTAAGAGCCCCAAAAAAAAGTGATGAAAAGTTGACATTCCAAGAGTCCTCATACAATATAATGGCCTCAATACATCCTCTTACCATCTCATGAAAGAATGGAATTATGCATTAATTAAAAACCTGACCATTTTTCAGAATTCATTTGCATAATCAAGGTAATTTATTATGTTCTTTATTCTCATTGGCAGAAAAAGCACAAATTGCAAAAAGGTCTCAACAATCACAAATTCATTTTGGAACATTCCTCATTTTGTTCTCAACAATCCTCATTTTGGAACATTCCTCATTTTGCAAAAAGGTCTCAACAATCACAAATTCTTTATTCTCAACAATCACAAAGCCCTTTCTAAGACCAAAAGTACACAAAATCGCGCCTCATTTTGTTCAAATATCTCCCTCCTCCCAAATATCTTCCACGGACTTGTAAAGGCCATTCTCAGACACGAACAATTCGCCTTTGTACAACTTTTGTTGTGGAATTTGGCTGATTTTCTCCAAATCCTCTTTGCTTAATTCCCACTCAAATATTTCAAGATTTTGTTTCATCCTCTCAGTGTTGAAGCTTTTCACAATGGCACTAGCTCCTTGCTCGTATATCCATCTCAATGCTATCTGCATAAACATAACACAAAAGAAAAAAAAAAAGAAAAAGGTGATTCCTCTATGATTACTCTATTCCCACTTATGAACTTCAATATTTGACAGTGTTATCCAAGGTTATTAAAATCGGACCGGTCATTGAATCGGGTGAAGCAGCAGTTCAAGGTTCAATGGTCCAACCGGGATTCAACCGGAGTCGGACCGTTTATAAATAAATTAATTAATAAATAATAAAACAATAAATTCTTTTTTTTTAAAAAAAAAAAAGACCAATCCTGTTTGGACCTTTAAAGTACTCTATCTTGGGGTGATCTTATTTTTCAATTTTCTGAAAATTAAAAAGAAAATGTCCAATCAATCTTAAATGCTTTACTTTTCTTGTCATTCACGAAGCCCTATGACTTCCCTACCTTCCCTAATACCCATCCATTTTAAAGCTACCTTCAAAAATTGAATTAATAGATCTACTTTCCTTTAGAACAAGTGGCCTATTAATTTATTTAAAAGAATATTGATCCCCACCACAAGCCCAAGACCTTCAACTCGCTCATCAATCAGATCTGGCATGCGTCTTCCTCAGCTCGCTCATCATCCGCCACTCTCTCTCCTCTCACTATCAGATCATGTTCATCAGGAAATCTATGAGGCAGATCGTGTTCATCAGGAAATCCAAGACAAATCTCACAACCTTCACTGCTTTTAGATCACCGATTTCACTTAATCGAACTTTCCTCTCTCACTCTCACCCCTTTTTCTTCTCCTTTCCAATCTCAGACCCGATTTTCCGACACCCACAAGCCAACAAGTTAAACCGGTTCAACCCCTAAACCTTCCGGTTCACTCCGGTTTTCCGGTTATTGACCGGTTTGGGCGGTTGTTGACCGGTTATGTGCTTGTCCGGTTCTTGGCATGACTCGGACCGGACTGGTGTCCGATCCCCGGTTCAACCGGTTGGACCGGCCGATCCGGTCCGGTTTTTATAACCCTGGTGTTATCTCAATAGAGCACCCTAATAATGACTATAATTGTTTTTGGCCAAAGTAATTACTATAATCACTTCAACTATAAAATTTGATACCTTGTGTTATTGTGTTGTCATAACTTCACTTGGTTTCATCAATTTTTTGAAAAATTGACAAATTTACCATCATTTTTTGCGCTACCCTATCAAGTTTTTTGTTTAATAAATAAACTATTTTTTCCCTAGTATTCTTAGTAATTATGAGTTGCTTCTCTCGTTCCAACAAAATTGGTTAGATTGCCCGATAATTTGATTTATCAAAACAATTAGTACCGTCAAACGGGCTGGCACATCATGGACCAACCACTTAAAAAGGCTGGGGCAAGCCGACCCATTTAGAAACGGTTTTCATTTTTAAAGTTCATAACCATCCATTGTAGATCATGCGCTAAACGGGTCAGCCAGTAGGTTTCTTGTTTTTTTTTTTTTTTTCAAATTTTTCATAACAATATAAAATAATAAATAATTATAAAAAAATTGATTTTTTTTTTATGATTTTAAAGTTAAAATAAAAAATAACATTTATTTTATAAACTTTGCAAATTTAAATCTAAAATTCTTGACAATAGTTAGTGTCTTCATTGAATCTTCGTGGTGCATATATTATTTTTACCTACTATGTTTTAATTTAAAATTATTTAATATTTTGTTTATTTAGGCTATTAATTTAATTTTAAAAATAAAGATAGTTTTTATAGAATTAAAGATAAACAAAAGGTTTACTAGTTAATGTTGTTTTCTATTAAAAATATAAATTGTTATAATTTTTTCATGAATTTTTTTGTTATAAAAAATAAATCATTTTATACTAATTAAATATATATTTGATATTTTATAATTAGGGTAAATTACATAAAAGGGCCCTGTGGTTTGACCCATTTTCAGATAGGGTCCATGTGGTTTAAAAAGTTTCAAATTGGAGCCTGTGGTTTGCTCTGTTAACAAAAAGGGTTCTGAGGTATATTTCCGTCTAAAATTTGACGGAAATCTTGGCTAAAATACTATTTTAAGACCCCAATTATTAATTTTTATGCGTTTGACTCCCTATTTGTGAGAGAAGGACTTTGATGTAAAAAAAAGAAAAGTTTCCTGAAAATAAATGAAATTTCACCCAAATTTTCAAATTGCTCTTTAATCTCCAGAATATCGTCTGCTCATCGTCGCTCGGATTCGATCATCTTCTTCCTCACCTCACTCACTTTCTCTATTGTTATGTTCAATTGATCAGTTATAACAAAAAACACAAATTAAAAAAAAAATGAACTCCTTCATTCTCTCTTCTTCTTCCACTACCATTATCGCTCACTCCCAATACCCTAACCAGATTTTCAAGTTCAGCTTCAAAATCCCCATTCTGCCCCTCCATTCGTCAACCCCGTTCTCGACAAGAAACCAAGTCAAGAGGAGTCGAATCTCGATGCCGTGCTCGTCGTTCGCCGGCCAGTGAAGGAGATTTTCGATGCGAAAGCAACGACGGAGGACGGCGGCGATGACGACGCCGCAACAAAGGCTTCGACGGCGATTGATGCGGGGCTGTGGAGTTTGCAAAGAAGATGCCGATGTTTGAGCCGATGGAGAGAGTGGAATCGGAGTCCAAAGAGAATATGCTAATTGTGAATTTGGACTTGGCGACGCCGACGAAGACAATGAGGAGACAGATGACCAGACGAAGATTTTGGAGATTAAAGAGCAACTAGAAAATTTGGTGAAATTTCATTCATTTCCAGGAAACTTTTTTTTTTACGTCAAAGTCTTTCTCTCACAAATAGGGAGTCAAACGCATAAAAATTAATAGTTAGGGGTTTTAAAATAGTATTTTAGCCAAGATTTCTGTCAAATTTTAGACGAAAATATACCTCAGAACCCTTTTTGTTAACGAAGCAAACCACAGGCCCCAATTTGAAACTTTTTAAACCACATGGACCCTATCTGAAAATGGGTCAAACCACAGGGCCCTTTTATGTAATTTACCCTTATAATTATTATAGTATAATTAATATAAAAAATAAAATTAAAAAATAATAGGCAAGCTAGCCCACCAACCCGTTTATCCCGTGGGTTAAATGAGCTAGTTCATTTAGGCCTGTTTTTAAATGGACCTAATTTTCTCTCCTCAAGCCCGGCCATTTACCAGGCACAACGTGCCAACCCGCGGGCCATGGGCCTAATTGATAGTGCTAAAAGCCTAAAAACAATGTATTGAGTTTGAGTTTAAGTCATGGTGCAATAATTATGAGTCACTTGTCTATTACCTTTACTTGTTCTACCATTAATACCAATCAAAATAAAAATAGTTTTCCAGAATTAAAGATAAACAAATGTTTCCAAACTAATGTTGTTTTCTATTAAAAATATAAATTTTTATAATTTTTTCATGAATTTTTTTTGTTATAAAAAAATAATCATTTTATACTAATTAAATATATATTTGATATTTATTATAGTATAATTATTATAAAAAAATAAAATTAAAAAATAATAGGTGGGCTAGCCCACAGGCTCGCCCGTCCCAACCCGTTTATCCCGTGAATTAAGTGGACTAGTCCATTTAGGCCCGTTTTTAAACAAACCTAATTTTCTCTCTCCAAACCCACCCATTTAACGGGCACAACAACCATGGGCCTAATTGATAGTGCTAAAAGCCTAAAAACAATGTATTGAGTTTGAGTTTAAGTCATGGTGCAGTAATTATGAGTCACTTTTCTATTACCTTTACTTGTTCTATTATCAATACCAATCATAATTTTGTTGGATTATTGTCTGCATCTTTAAGTTGAATATTTGATTTGGACAATTTCTCATTTATACGTGTCCTAATAATTAATAAGAGAATTGACAAAGAGGAAGCAAAATATTTCTTCTTTCAAAAAAAATCAATTATTTATTTATTTTTAATTTATGACTAAGAAGGACAACTTTTATTTTTCTTCTTAGGACTTCTTTGGCATTTAAGAGGAAAAAGGAGGGGAGAGATTAGAAGGGAAATGAGGAGAAGAAAGGAGAATATTAAGTTGCTAAGCTCCTTCCCCTTGTTTGACCATCAATTCTTCCATCAAAATACTCCAATATGGTGAATTTAGAAGGGAAAAATAATGAGAAATTAATATTTTTAGTGACTAAGCGTTATGCATGGCGTATCTACGGCCGATAACAATGAAGGATTAATTTTTAATCCTTCATTGTCTCTCCCTTTAATTTCTAAATTTTCAAACAATGGGAATATATGTCTCATTTATTTTCTCATTAAACCTCAATCCAAACATACTCTAAATTAAAATATTTTAAAGGAATCGCTTGCCAAATTAGGGGAAGAAAATTGAGAAGTTAATCTTTTCCTCCTCTCTTTTTCTTTTCCTTCCTCTTCAATTTATTCTCTTATTTTTTCCTCTAATTATCCAAACAAACCCTAAAAGCGAAATGCGATATATGGTGTACCTGAGCTACACTCTTGTTTGTAGGCTTAGCAATGTGGTGAAGGGTTTGATTCTCCATGATGGCAGGCGAACCCCATATCGCTCCATAAGCTCCCAAAGGCGACCATCCACTCACATGGATTCCTTTCTCTTTACAGAACTCTCTTAGTCTTCCTTGCTGCCATGATATGTTCATTTCCACCTAAAACCACCATAATTCATATACAATTATATATATATATATATATATTCTTCAAATTCATAAGCTATTTCATATATATCTCTTTTTTAGGACAAAATTTAGGTAAGAACTGAAATTAAAAGAAGTGACAAGCCACACATAATTTATATAAGAGTAAATTAATGATTTGGTCTTTAAAAGATAGTAGATTTCTCACTTTAGTCCCTGAAAGAGATTATTATAAGATTTAGTCCATGAGATATGGAATTATAATCAATTTAATTCTTTTGTTATGTGTAATTCGATCAATATTGTAATGTCAATTAAATTTAGAATTGTATTGGATTTATCTATTAGTATTTTTAACAAAAAAGGTCTAATTGATTACAGATATATTTAGAAATTAAATATTATTATTTGATCTTTTAAGAGATAAATTGAAAAATTTATCATCTTTCAACGATTAAATAATTAACTTACTCTTTATCAAATTGTTTTCTTTTTCAAAAACAAAATCACAATGCATTATTAAATTATCTATATTATTATACGGGATGAGTTTCAATTTTTTTTAAAGAAACTAAATAATAAAATCCAAAATAAATTTTTTTAAAAATAAAAGATTATGAAAAAAATTCAAAAGATTCAATTTTTTTAAATATATATATTCTTAAAGCTAAAAACAATATTCAAGTGGAAAATGTGTAAATTAGACTAATAATTGGTAGTTATATGTTCTTACTCAATAGAAAAATGCACATTAATTGGTAGTATATTTCTTTATTGAGTAAACTAATAATTCAGTGCCTGAAAAATCACTAAGTTGACAATTCAATCTTTGAAAGATTGAAATACATACTTTAGTTTCTGAAAGATCAAAACAGTATATATACTTACAAGTCCTTTTCATGGACTAAATAATTTATCATTATAATCTTTCAGAGACTAAACTATATGTTTTAATATTTTAAGAATTGAATTGTCAATTTCATAATTTTTCAAGGATCGAATTATTAATTTACTCGATATGATATATGCCTGACCTGATTAACAGCAGGGGGTATGGTAGCATTTTGTAAGAGTTGAGTGAGCTTTTGGATGCCAAAATTGCTGACTCCAATAGATTTGGCTAATCCCAATCTGTGAATCTCTTCCATGGCTTCCCATGTTCCTTTTATATCAAAGGGAAGCACATCATCTCCTGTGAACTTGAAGCCTTCAACTTCTTCTCTCAACCTTATAGGCCAATGGATCAAGTATAGATCCACATACTCCAACCCCAGATTTCTTGATTGTTATATATATATATACATGATCACGTTTGATTTAGAACAAAAAGTATAACACATAATATATAGTTGAAGGATACAGAAAAAAAATCAAATAACAATAACTAAAAGATCAAAGTGCACTTTTAGTCCCACATATTTGGTTCAAGTCTCAATTTGGTCATGTATCTTTTTTGTTGCAGTTTTGGTCTCATCTTTTAATTAGGTGCAGAAAGATGAGACCAATTCTATAAGACAAAAAAAATATGAGACCTAATTGAGACTTGAGCAAAACATATGAGACCAAAAGAACATTTTGAACTGACTAAAATAATGAAATCTCTCACAACTTTAGAGTAAATATCTTGTACAAATTAAACTATCATTCCCTTTGTTTAAAATTATCATTGTTTTTAATTTTTAGAATAATTTAATGATTTGACCAATAAAAAATAAAAAATTTCTTAATTTAATCATTGAAAAGTTAAATTATAAGATATAATCCCTTTAATACGTAATTATAATCAATTTAATAATTATATCAAGTTATTATTTTAAATTTAAGTGATAATTTTATTTTTGAAGGACTAAATTAAAAAATTGACAATATTTTAGAAACCAAAGGATTGACCGGTTCTTAATCTTACAATTACTGTATGAATGATTTATACTTCATTCTTATTACATTTTAATAGTTAAAAAAAATATATTGATAAGAAAGCATTAATTTTTAGTTCTTTAAAAAATTTTAGAAGATTCCCGTCATTTTCAAAATTGAACAACCCATAGCTGGATTGAAATTCTAAGGTGAAATAAATTAAATATATTCGACAGATGGCGAAGAATAATACAGTAAGGTCAAAATCTCAATTTAGTCCTGAAACCATAGGGTAAATTCCATTTTGATCCTAAATTAATTTTTTTTTTAATTTTTTTGATTGACAAACTTTCAAATTTGTTCCGCTTCGGTCCTCATCAAAATGTGATTTCCTTTTATTTATGCAATTTTTATAACTTGAGCAATTAAGATAAATTATTTTTCTATCATATCTATCAATAAGTGAGTTGACAAAGAACGAAATAAAAATATCATTCTTAATCACAAATTAAATATAATTTTATGATTGATTTTTCTTTTGAAAGAGTAAAGATTATTTTTTTCAAATAGTGCAAATGTTTCTTTATGTCACTGTTAACTCACTCATTATGACAGATGCATGTGATAGAAAAATAGTCTATCTCAATTATTGTTCAAGTTAGAAATAACGCAAAAATTAGACAAAGTAACATTTTGTGGACTAAGATAGAACAAATACAAAAAATTGAGGCTCAAAATAAAAAAAAAATAATGACCAAAACAAAATTTACTCTATAGTTTGAGGACTAAAATAACTATTTGACCCATTATTAGTACCTTAGGGTGGTTTGTAGCGCTGGGAGGACAAGGTGAGGATGAGCATGGGTGCACCAAAGCTTTGAGGTGATGAAGATTTCGCGACGGTCCTTCAAAAGTCGTTGCTGTAAAGCTTTAGCAACGGCATCGCCAAGAGCCTCTTCAGTTCCATAAATAGCAGCCGTGTCGAAATGCCTATATCCGTTGCTAATTGCGTCCAATAAAATTGAAGATAGAGCTTCCTTTGTTGGAAGAGGAGTTGTGGCTGTTCCTAATCCTATTATTGGCATCTTTTGCCCTGAGTTTAATACCACTTCCGGTACCTTCTTCTTTGTTGTTGCTTCTAATTCTTGTGCCATTGTTTTTCTGATTTCTTTACACACCAAAAAAGGTAGGTAGTAAGAAAGAAAGAAAGAAAGAAAGAACCTAGGATGCACTATTTTGAAAGTTGGTAAAGTATTATTGAGAATTGAAGGCTTTTTATGAGGGATTTTAATGAATCCTCGAAGTGAGATTTTTTTTGGGGCTTGAAGTTTTGTCTTTATTAGATTAGAAAGTTGTTTGTGGGCTGTGGCTATGCCATGTCCACGTTCGCATTTGTTTAGTATTGAATATTGATAAGTTTGTATTATTTTCTAGGTGATTTGGATGAAATAAAAAGTTTATTTATAATAATATATTAAATTAATTGTATAAAAATAACAATTTCATTAATCGATTTATGATTATTATTTTAAAATGATGTTTACTAATGATTAAAAGGTCTATCATGTAATAAAAAGGTTAAAGTACAAATTTAATCCTATATCTTTTGCTCAATTTTCAATTTAAACTGGTATGTTTTTATTATATTTTTTATCTCATATCTTTGAGTTAGGTCATAATTTGACCTCATATCTTTCTTGGTTCCATATTAGGTCTTATATCTTGGGTCAGGTGAAACTAACGATGGAATATTTTACAAAGATATAAGGCAAATTCTTCAATCTAACAAAAAAGTATGAGACCAAAAATAATTTGAAAAAAATTGAGATATTTTACAAAAATATGAAATCTAAAGTATAATAAAAAAATACATGACCAAAATTAAAAATTGAGCAAAAAAATATAAAACTAAATTTAAACTTTAAATAAATAAAAATTATAAATATCCTCTCCTATTTATTTTTCAACGGTGTAAATAATAAAGACTAATTTGATTGGAATCGGAATAAGGGCAATATTGATGCCGAACCCCAAGGGTATAAGGAATCTGAAATCCTGAACACACAAAATGGACCAAACAAATAGAAGGAATGAAATTCCCAACCTATTGAACTCCCAAATGACAGATGCAAATGAAAAATGCAAACAATCGGTTGATTTTAAAAATCAAGAATGAATTCGGCACAAGTGATTACCTTGATAAGAATAAATCCTCGATGCAATAGAAGAAGATAGACACTACCTCTCCTATGAACTCTCTTCTCAGCCAAAAAGAAGAACAAAGCACAATACTCTCATAAAATTCTCAAAACTCTCATTACAAATGAGTTAATAGAGTATTTATACTCCATGGAATAGAAAACCCTAAAATCTAATGGGCTCTACTAACATTTCATCTACTAAAGCCCAATTAAAAGATAATGTTTAAAATAAACTAATAGGAAGGTTTTAAAACACTAATGGACTTTAAATAAAAAACCCCCAAATACAATGATTTTCGTCCAAAATAGAAGCCCAAATTTTAGTATAAATTTAATACAAATTCAACGACCAAAAAGTATAAAGTTAATTAAAATTCAGTGTCCAAATAGTATTAGTTAAGTATAAATTCAAAGACCAAAAGTATAAAATTAGTTTAAATTTAGGGACCAAATAGTTGATAATTAAAATATTTCAGAGATCAAATCGTGTATTTTGATTATTCAGGGACTGGTTAGTTGATTCGGTGTAAATTCATGGATCAAATAGTATGTTTTCTCTTGAAAAAATGTCAAAATGCAAAGAAAAAGAAAAAAAAATTCAAAATCTGACCAAGATCTCTAGTATCTTGCGATCCTATAATTCTGCCCAAAAACTCGGATATCACTACGATCTCAGTCGTTTCTGATCTTATGTGCGATATAATAAGGTGAACTTTATCAAAATCATGATCTTACACAATCTTATATATAATATCTCGATCTGATTACCATACTAGGCTGCACTATTTTGATTTCTAGTATTGAAGGCTTTTTATGAGGGATTTGAATGAATCCTCGAAGTGAGATGTTTTTGTTGGGGCTTGAAGTTGTCTTTATTAGAAAGTTGTTTGCGGCTATGCCTTGTCCACGTATGCATTATTTGTCTAGTATTAGAAAGTTTGTGATATTTTTTAGGTAGAGAAACTTAGGCAAAAAACCCTTTCGTGCCCCTAACGTTTACAGTAATTTTCAGTTATACCTTTAACGTTTCATTTGTGTCAGTTGTGCCCTCAATGTGAAACGTTAGTTTCAATTATGCCCCCAATTTTGACTCAATGCTGATGTGTTAATTTTTTTTTACTTGTGTGTCAATTTTTTGTTCTGAATTGAATATGTGGCAAGATGACTAGATAAATAAAACATCCCTAATTTATTTTTTATCCACCATGGCATTTCCTATATGGTATAAGGCTTGCGAAGATGAAGATGTCAAAAAAAATTTAGGCTAGTAATTTTTTGGTTTAGAGAATATAAATCCACGTAGGAAATGGCATGGTGGATAAAAAATAAATCAGAGATGTTTTATTTATCCAGTCATCTTGTCACATATTCAATTCAAAACAAAAAATTGACACACAAGTAAAATTGGGGGCATAATTGAAACTAACGTTTTACATTGGGGGCACAACTGACACACATGAAACGTTAGGGGCATAACTGAAAATCACCGCAAACGTTAGGGGCACGAAAGGGTCTTTTGCCAGAAACTTATTGGTCTATAAATTTATACCAAATTAATTAATTAGTGTTGGAATAACTAAATTATACTATTTAATCCTTGAATTATGAAAATTGTCAGTGATTTGGTCATTGAATCAAATTCAAGATCAAAGTCTAAATTTAGTATAAATTTAGAGACTAAAAAATATAAAATTAGTTCAACTTTAGAGAAAAAATAGTATTAATTTAGTACACAAGGATAAAAAATAAAATTAGATCAAATTTAAAGGCTAAATCGTCACTAGGGTAAATAATTAATAATTAAAATATTTTAGGGACTAAGTCACATATTAGTTGTTTCGGTATAAATTTAAGAACGAAATAATAACTTTCTCTTTTTAGGTAATTTGGATTAAAAAAAAAGTTTATATAATAATAATAATAATATATTAAATTAATTGAACAAAAATAGTACTTTCATTAATAGATATCATATGACTTATTTTTAAATGATATTTGATGATGGTTAAAAGATACATCTTAGCTCAAATATTCAAATTGGTCCCAAATGCATGTTCTTAAGTTTATTTTAGTCTTAAATGTTTCTGAAGTTTCATATTGATCATAAATAGTTTCATTTTGGTATCAAACGTATTACTTAATATGATCATATTTTTCTTTTTTTAACTTTAAATGTGACAAGTATTTTCTGGCTGAAATCAAACGTGGTTAAATCGAGCTCTAGCAGAAATCATGAGCTCGAAAACACCAATAAAAGACTTTGAAGCCTTGAGACCAAACTTGAGGACAGAAATATATTAAACAAGTTATTCCAAGAAAAGGATAAGATATGAAAGCTATTAGCCTTGATGCCTAGTTAATACCTCTAATCCACCAAGTGGAAACCTATCTTATTTACACGAGATAAGATTGTGATTCACAATTGATTGTGGATGAACAATTTTGTAAGAGAGAAGAAAATTAAACTAGTAAGAATTCTCTCATAAGGGAGATCCATGTCCCTTCTCATGTACATAACTCTTAAGCAATAGAAATAGTAAAGGGGAGCTCACATTTCTAAGAGAAGAAGAGAGCTCTAAAAATAAAATCGTTCAACTAAGATATTGCCTTGCACCGCGATGCTCGTCTCATGCACCGCCCTCTCTTTGAGCGGCGCATGGGCACCATATTAGCGTCGTTTTGGTATTGTTTTCTTTCTCTATGTATTTTTTATTGGATCAATTTATAATCTAATCGGACTCCCTTGTAATTGTATATAGATCCCAAAATTCAAAACTAAATAAAGCAATAAATTTGCTTAGAATTACTCCAAATAAATATAGAAGAAAAATACAATTTAGAGTTTTAATTAAGTCTATGAAGATAGACCCACTTTAACAAGACACATCGATCCATAACTCAATCCAAAATTACTGAAATTGCAATTCAAAGTTTATTTGGAATTCTAATTTTCCACAACAGAATATAATAATAAAAGCTAATTAATTCGTTAAACATCGCCATCCCAAAGTTCTTCCAAGGTTTTGTAAGAGTTTTCAGATAGCCACATGTCTCCTGTGTATTGCCTACGCTGTGGAATCTGCTTTATCTTCTCAATCTCTTCTTCGCTTAGCTCAAAATCAAATATATCAATGTTCTGTTGCATCCTCTCTTTGTTGAAGCTTTTCACCATCGCACTTGATCCTTGTTGGTATACCCATCTTAGTGCAACCTGAAATAAATATTAACAACCATTAGTATGATGAAAACTTTAAGGGTGTGTTATCTTTCAAAAGATAATAGAAACTAGGTTAAAGGGTCATTTTGGTCCTAAATGTATGCCCTAATGTTTATTTTGATCCATTATGTTTCAAAATGTTCAAATTGGTCCTAAATGTTTGCAAAATGTTTTATTTTGGTCCCAACTATTGAATATGGCTTGTTTCAAGTTCAAACGTGACGAATTTAGAGTTACATATTGTTCTGGAAGAATACTTTCTCTATCTAGTTGAGGCCGTTAGCAAACGAGGTCAAATCGGTCCTAAAAGTAGACATCTCATTTGATGGTCAAACAAGCAAAGTTGATTATATCTCTCTCGTTTCAAATTCGAAAGCAACAAATTCAGAGCTACGAGTTCCTCTTAACAAGTCATTTGAACTTGAAATGAGAGACAAGAGTAATATAACCAAATTCCATAGTTTGGGACCAAAATGAAATATTTTACCAATATTTAGGATCAAAATGAATCATTTTGCCAATATTATAGGACCAATTTGAACATTTTGAAACATAATGGACCAAAATGAACATAAGGGTATACATTGAGGACCAAAATGAACCTTTTACCTAGAAACTATGTGATATTTTTTTGTACTTTCCAACTTCTAGTTTGGTGCTATTGTAAATCAAAAGGCCAAAGTATAAATTTGATTCTTAATTTTTTGGTCAAGTAGCAAATTAGATTCTTTTCATTTTTTTTTCTTTTTTGCAGATTTGGGCCTATATTTTTTTGTTAAGTTGTAGAATTAGTCTTATATATTTGCAAAATGTTCTACCGTTAGTCTCACATTAAATTTCGTCAATCTCTCTACATTAAGCATGATGTGTATAATTGGTTTGGAGGAGATTTTGGTCCCTTATCTTCGGAGTAAATTGCGAGTTTGGTCGGTATTTGGGGTAAGTTGCTATTTTGGTTTTATATCATTTTTTTTTGCAACTTTGGTCTCCCACATTATCTGTCCACATTACACTTAACTAGAGAGATTGACAGAATTTTAGATGGAACGGTGAACCTTTTTAAAAAAATTAAATTTCTTTATAATTTTATAATCATTTCATTTTATATTGATCCAAATTCAAAATTAACTATTATTGTAATTAATAATAGTCAAAAAGTTTTTTTAAAATTGATTTCTTCAATGAAAAGTTTAACAAAAGGAGTTATTTACACAAAATTAAAAGTTCAACAGAAAAATCTTTTATTGCTTTTTAAAGTTCAAGAAATTTTTATATAGTAACCAAAATTAAGAGGATTTTATGTATTTTACCCTTTACCTAATTTTTGAACATATTCAAAATCAAGTGGAAGTAGCTGTTTATTTTTACTTTTCATCTTAGTGCAACCTCAAATACTAACAACTCTTGTGTTTCAGTTACTTGCTTTGTTATGTATATGTATATAATTATATATATATATATATATATATATAACGGAGAGCCTCACTTCGGACCAGGGTCATGAGTGAGAGTTTTCAAGAATGCCATCCACAATTGTGTCTGGGTTTACAGCTCACAATTGCTTGTCATGGCTCTAATACCAAATAATCCCCATTGGCCACGGGACCACTAGGCTGACCAACGGCCTCACTGCCTATCCTAGGGACTTACTGTCGGGACCACCATGGCTGACCAACGTGTGCACCGCTCTCACGGCTACCAATAGTCCAATTAAAGGTACCTACCAAAGTCTTTCTACATCCTTGGACGGAGAGCCTCACTTCGGACCAGGGTCATGAGTGAGAGTTTCCAAGAATGCTATCCACAATTGTGTCTGAGTTTACAGCTCACAATTGCTTGTCATGGCTCTGATACTAGAAAAAAAAAATTAAATTTCTTTATAATTTTATAATTGTTTCATTTTATATTGATCCAAATTTAAAATTAACTATTATTGTAATTAATAATAGTCAAAAGTTTTTTTAAAATTGATTTCTTCATTGAAAAGTTTAACAAAGGAGTTATTTACACAAAATTAAAAGTTCAAAAAAAATGTTATATTGCTTTTTAAAGTTCAAGAAATTTTTATATAGTAACCAAAATTAAGAGGATTTTATGTATTTTACCCTTTACCTAATTTTTGAACATATTCAAAATCAAGTGGAAGTAGCTGTTTATCTTTACTTTTCATCTTAGTGCAATCTCAAATACTAACAACTCGTGTTTCAGTTACTTGCTTCGTTGTGTATATGTATATAATATATATATATATATGTATATATATATATATATATGACCATAGGTAGATTGAAAACTTTGAAGAGTCTGTTATTTTTTCAAAGAGGCAAGAAGTTATGTATACTTCAAGCTTCCACTTTAATTGGTAATACTATAAATCATCCATTTCAGGTGTTTGATAAAATGTCTCAGAGAGTGAGTTGCTTTTGCTTTCTTATTGTATTGGTTCAATAATTTTGAGTAAATTAATAATTTAATCCCTAAAAAATATAGATAATTTTTAGTTAAAAGATAAAATTATAAGACTTAGTTCCGAAAAATGCAATTACAATTAATTTAAACCTTTCATTAATAACGAAAGTAATTGAAATTTAATGAAAATTTTAATATGATTCTAAATTTTATTGATATTATACTTAAGAGTTTATATTAGAAAAATTATATTAGTGGTTGATAAAATGATCAAATTCTTTGTAATTGCATCTCTTGGAGATTATATTTTATAATTATAATCTTTCAAAAATTAAATTGAGTAATTTATCATTTTTCAAAGTTTAAATCAAGTAAACTAATAATCAGTCCTTGAAAGATTATTGAGTTGATAACTCGATCCCCAAAAGATTTAAATACAATGTTTTGTCCTTGAAAGATCCAAAAAGGATATACTCTTTAGTCAATGAAAGAATCAAATAGTATGCTTCTTAGTCTATAAAAAAGACTTACATCTAACAAGTATACTATATGAATCTTTTAAGGATTAAACTGTATATTTTAATATTTCAGAAATCGAATTGTCAGCTTGATAATCTTTTAGGATTCGGCTGTTAGTTTACTTAATCATTAATTCACTCTATAATTTTAGTTACCTGAGCTATGGTCTTGTTTTTGGCTGTAGCAATGTCTTGAAGGATTGGATTCTCCATGACTGCACCTGAGCCCCAAAATATCTTATAAGCTCCAAGTGGAGACCAAGCACTCACATGAATTCCTCTTTCTTTGCAGAATTCTCTGAGTTTCCCTTGCTGCCATGATGGATTCATCTCTATCTAAAACCATTAATTTTAGCATCATCTTCAACACCATTATCATCATCATAATGTCCAAACACAAAAGTATCAAATCACTTGGTAATAGAGTAAACTTATGTTTTTAGTTCCTCATTTTATCCTTAAATTATAATTTAGTCCCTAAAATATTGAAAATACATTTTTTAGTCTCTGATTTTTTTTTTTTATATAAACATAAACTATTCAAGCCTTATATATAATGTTTCAATGAGTAAATAGATAACTTTATAGAAAAACTTGGGACCAAAATGCATAATTCTAATATTGGAGGACTAAATTGAAAATTATAGTGTTGTCATAACCGAACAGTTCAATGAATAAAAAAGTCTTTAGCTCATGGTTTGATCGATTTAAAAGACAAAATTAATAGTTGAACCGAATGATGTAATAAATAATAATAAATTATTTTAAATATAATATATATAATATGAATATGTGAATTATATGTATAGAAAATAGTTATAAATTGATAATTTATTACAAATAATTAATATCACAATACAATAATTTATATAGAGGGACTAAAATTGATAACAAGAAAAATTTTCAAGAACTAAATTGTGAAAAAAAAAACTTTTTAAGGGACTAAATTGAGAAAATATTAATATATGAAGGGCTAAAATAGAATTTTAATATTTTAATTGAATTAAATGATTCTTTAGCGATTCACCAATCCAAAGATTATTTCTGGTCTAACTGACAAAATAATTTTTGAGGTCAAATCAATTCATTCTTTAGTTCGACCAAGAGCGAGACCCTCTGGTTCAATCTAGTTCTGATAATATCGTGTAATTTTGAAATAAATTCAGAGATTAAAAAATAAATTTATCCCTTGATATTAGGGGTGTTCATTGGGTTGGGCCAACCCGCCAACCCGCTAAAACCAACCCAACCCACTAGTTTGGGTTGGGCTGGCAGGTTGGTTTGAGTTCAAAAAGTTGAGCCCACCGTGGTTTGGGTTGGGCTGCGGTTTTCAAGATTTTGAGCCCGCTCAACCCAACCCAACCAGCCGGCCCGCGAAAATATTAAATAAAAAATAAAATTAATTTTTATTTAGTCAAAATTATATTTTAATATCACAAATAATATTATTTTTACAATTTGGTCAATTAATAAATTTTTATTCTCAATTTAGTCCATAAAAAACAAATTGTGAAGGACCAAATTAAAGAAAAAAAATTTAAGAGGGACCAAATTTTTTATAAAATAAAGATATAAAAAATAAAAAAATTGGCTAACCCGCCAACCCAACCCAAACCAACCCGCCACTGTTTGGTTTGGGTTGACTCAATTATTTTCTTTAGCCCAACCCAATCCAACCCGTCAAATAAATTAGTGAGCCCGAATCAACCCGCCCTAAACCCAACCCAGCCCGTGAACACCCTACTTGATATTATATATATATATATACCTGAATGACTGCAGGAGGGATGGTAGCAGTTTCTAGGAGTTGGGTGAGTTTCTTGATTCCATAATTGCATATTCCGATGGACTTTGCTAAACCCAATTTGTAACACTCCTCCATGGCTTTCCATGTGCCTTGTATATCAAAGGGCACAAAATCTTCCTTTGAAAACTTCACAGGATCCACTAGATCATGTCTCAGTCTTACTGGCCAGTGGATCAGATAAAGATCTACATACTCCATTCCCAGTTTTCTAATCAATTCCCAGAGAAAAAAAAAAAAAAAAAAA
>QANZ01021683.1:0-18048 GCA_003254925.1 Chamaecrista fasciculata | reverse complement strand
ATATTATTATTATTATATTTATTAAATAAAAAACACTTAAAATATATTAATTTAAAAATATTTCTGAATGTATATTTTGTTTTGCAACAAAATCTAAGATAATTAATCTTCAAGGCGTTTTACATAGCGACACTTCAAAATTACACTTAAAGGGCTGCCACATAAAATGTTTCAAATATTTTTTTTTTTAATAATTTCCCTTGAGGTGCTTCACGCTTGAGCGCCTTAAAGTGCTTTATTTAAAAATTACCTCAAGGTATTGTTTTTTTAAAAAAAATGGAAGAGATAATTAGTGAATGGTCTCTTAGAAAAATTTAGTAGTTTCAGCATAGTCCTACACTTTTGAGTGTTTTGGATTTCTTTGTAAACATCACACGAATCTGGAACTTCTCACATATTACAGTTCTTTAGTCATCGAAGGCAAAACACCCTTTCGTGCCCCTAATATTTGCGGTGATTTTCAGTTATACCCCTAACGTTTCATTTGTGTCAGTTGTGTCCCCAATGTGAAACGTTAGTTTTAATTATGTCCCCAATTTCAATCATCCACCCAAAAAAGCACCATTTTCGCACGATTTGAGCTCGTTTTTTATCAAATTTCATATGGGTTTTAATTTTCGGACATCACAAACTTGATTCCTTTGATCAATTTCAAAGATTAAGCTCAAAATAGTCCCAAATCCGAAGAAAATCGGACCCGATGAACCCCAAAAAAGGACCAAAACGAAATGCAGCAAAACGAAGCATTTTTCTCAAAATTTCCATGTGCAAAATGATCCTTAGGAGCCGAAAATGAACACGGACCGAAGCTCAAAAGTTTCGAAAAATGGTACACTAACGCGGGTGGGGGCATAATTGAAACTAATATTTCACATTGGGAGCACAACTGACACAAATGAAACAATAAGGGCATAACTGAAAATCACCGCAAACGTTAGGGGCACGAAAGGGTGTTTTGCCGTCACTGAAAGTTAATATTTCTCTCAAATTTCACAAATTACAAAATACCCCAACTTCATTCAAAACCTATTCGTCTCGTTCGTTCTCCCTCATTTTTTCCTCTCCGTCGACTCCAACCATCATCCACCGCCACCACCACCGTCGATGGAATTCCACCGTTGTCCAGAAGCTCCGGCGACGACCACTCAGCCACCGCCGGCCATTCTCCTTATCTCTCCTATTCTCTTGGTTAGTCCTAACTTCCTCCATTTTTGCATTTGAGTTGAATGTTAAACCTAAAAATTTAAACTGTTATAGAAACTTGTTGTTGTTGTTGTTGTTTCCTGGTACTTTGTAATGCATTTTAATCATCCTAAAACAAGGGTTTGATTGTTGGTTGATTTCTATGAGTTTTTGGGTCCAATAAAACCTAGGGTTAACATTTGAAGTTGATTTTTGATAAAATCCTTAAGTTTTCTTCAAATTGTTGGTTTGGATGAGTTCAATGGACTATTATAATGAGTTCTAATGCATTGAGTTGACTTTAGAATGAGTAGTTTGAAACATGGTTACTATGTATGAAACTTTAAAGTTGCAATTTAGTCCCCAGGTGTAAGATTGATGATTTTGATGAACTTAATGGAACATTTTGGAATTATAAAGAGTCTTAGATGATTTTATTGAACTGAATTGAATATTTTGGATGATTTAGGCAAGCTTTACTTGAAAATGAAGAAGGTGATAAACTAATGGTAGTGTTTTCTTAGACTTTATGAGCAATTTGAGTTTTGTTGGTTTAGTGACAATTAGATGTTGTCTTGATTACATCTTTGGCAAAAAGTGTCATTTAGTAAACTTGATGAATTTGAAATAAAAAAATCCCACCTTTTTGTGTGGCTTGAAAGTTGAATTTGGGTTCTAATGTGGAAGACTTGCATTGAGTTGGGGGTAAATAGGTTTCATGAACTAAATGAAATATTTTGGAATTATGAAGAGTCTTAGAACAATAATATTGAATTCAAGGTGTGATGGATGATTTATGCAAGTTTTACTTGAAAATGAAGAAGGTGATAAACTAATGGTGATGTTTTCTTGGACTTTGATGAGCTATTTGAGTAAAGTTGGTTTAGTGACAAATAGATGTTGTGTTGATTACATCTTTGGCAAAAAGTGTCATTTAGTAAACTTCATGAGTTATGAAACCAAAAAGAGAATACTTTAGGACCTTTTGAGTATATGCTTCGTCTTGTTTATTCTTATGCTTCTTGTACATCCCTAAGGCATCATGTAGTAAAATATCATAGGTCATTTCTTATACTTTGTGCTAGTTTCTAAAATATCTAGGTGAGTGCAACTACGAATTTACGATGAGCTTTATTATTTTAGTGCTATGATATTAAGAATTAACCTTTTTGTTATATAATTAGATATGGATCAACTATCTGCTGCAACTCTGATCAATCCTGGACTCGAGAATACGTCACTACTTTATTTACAGCGCCAACATGTGTCTGAGGTGGTTTGGCAAGGATATGTAAGTTATTAAGCTCAATAATTAAATTGAATAGCTTATGTCAATTAATCTTTAAAAAAAGTTGAATATTTATTCTATGATTGCAGCCAGATAGAGTTCTAAATAATCGTTGATGTGATGATGTTGAGCATCATTATCCTCCTAGAGAATTGTATAAGTTATTGGAAGAAGCTGGATTTTTTGGTATTGCTTGTTTAGGGTTTGTGAGAGTTGATCGGGAGTTAGTTAGTGCATAGGTTGAACCTTACAAAATGTGGCTACACTTATAGGTGTGAGATAAAGTTGAGGGAAATCCTGTTAATGAATTGGGCTAATGAGTGTCACCGACTCCTTGTTATACGACCTGCACATAAGGCTGATGAGTTGAAAGGAAATTTCTTGCCGATTCCTAATAATGCAACCCCTGAACAATTATTGTTTCATGCAAGGGCGTATATTTTGATGTTAATAGGGGGCATGTTGTTTGGGTAACTCATCATCACGTTATGTTCATCTAATGTTTCTTCCCATGTTAGAAAACTTCAAGGAAAATGATAAATACAGTTGGGGATCTGAAGTGTTGGCCTACTTATACCGAGAGTTATATTGTGCGACTGATTACTTTAAGTCTACCATTGGGGGATGTATTCAACTATTGTGTATTTGGGCATGGTAGTGATTTTCGAAAATATATAGCCCCGATTATCCGTGGTTGACGATTATTATCCGTGGTCTCCATCGTCAACGTTGGACTTGTAGAATGGAATCTGAACAACTTCCATTACCTCTGCATGTGAGGTCAGTTTCAAGGACTCCTCTGTAGTAAGGTATGCAAATCGGGTGAAAGGGGTTCTAGCAAAGGGAAAGCTCAAAGGCATTGAAGGAATGAAAACTAAGGTTCTTGTTTGGGTTAAGGTTACAGCTGTGGCAGTTGAAGGTTACAAATCAGATAAGGTTTGCTTTATGGTTGGTGTCCAGAAGTCAAGACCAAACGATGCTTATGATACATCCCATGATGCTGTCAAAGTATCAGAATTCTGAGCTTGTAAAATGAGAGTTCTTCAGAAAATTCCATGTACACATAGTAAACTCAGTTTAGTCCATGAATTGCTAATCTTATTTACATTTGTATTTGAAAAGAACAAAGATTACTTGATAAAAAGATTCATATGCAATACATTTGTTATTTCTAAATATTAGAACACTAAATAAATTCCAGGGAAACCAAATAACTAGACTCTTAACATCTTCTATAGATTGCAGAACTTAACCATTTTTTAATGATAACAAGAAGCCTCATCACCATTGTTATGGAATAGGTAGCCTGAATTATTATATTGAGGCTATATAAAGAACATAGAGAACAAAGTTTTTATGCAAGCACGTCTATTATGTACGTCAGTTTACATAAATTATGGATATTGGAGAGCTCTTATTTAAAAAAAAATGATACAGAAACTAGATGGACTGTGTTTACATAAAATGATACAGAAACAAAATTTGAAATGATACAGAAACATCTCATCTCATTCGTGGAGCTCTTATGTACGTCAGTTTACAAACATTTCCCTCAGCTTTTGAAACTAGAAAATACCCCATGAATCTTTCTCATTCAGAATTTAGATCATCTTGTCCAATTTTCAGTCAACACTAACTGAGAAACCAATTGATTCTCTTTCAATTGTCACGTAACACGCTTCCACAATTCTGCAACTTGAGCTTCATGTCTCAGAAGGGTATCATACAATAAATCGTACCCTACGACTACGCATCTTGTATCTTCATATATTTAGTTTGTTCTAAATATCTTAGATCAGGTTCACCTAAAGACCTTTCTAACAAAATCTTAGGAATTATTCCCCCAACAAAGTTTTGTCCAAGACAAATGTGCATAGTTGACTATGAGTGCATACCTAACTACAGAGAAGTGCATGATTAAAACCAGTTTTGGAGGCTTACATGGGTTCAGGTTTTGAAATTCAATGATGTTTAAATGAAATTTCCAATAATTTTAGGAAAACAAAATGAAAATAACAGAAGACAGTAATACCTCCACGAATTTCAATTTGAAATCCAGATTTCCAAAACGCTGTGCTACTTCATACTCCTCCCTAAGATACTCTTATATTTGGGCATACTTTGCATCCCTCCAAGCAATTTCCGATCTGATTTCAAAATCAAACATGAATCAGGATTTTCGGAGAACAAACTTTTCAACTAAACCTCCTAACTCAAATGCTCTTGCAAAAGATGAAGTAAATAAAACAAAAATGTTTAAAAGATATGTAGGGTTATTATTTACTATGATCTTAACAACATGTACAAAAGGCATGAGAAGATGCAGATTTCACCAATCTTTGAAATTAGAGATGATCATACCTCTCAAAGAGACCAACTTTAAGAATCACATCAGCCAAATTTGAGTTAGCCTTTCCAACTAGCTTAAGGAGCTTCTTTTTATCCATTGTGAACGTTCCAGTTTTCTCCATTCCACGGTTTATGCCTGCAAACTCTTCAATTAAACTATCAACCTGACATGAAGCAAGAAAAAAAAAGGGTTTTAAACAACTAAACTCCAGCACCATCTTCTTGTTTTCATTTTTGTAGCTTGAGAAAATAGAAAAATTGAAAATAATATATATGTTGCCAACAAGAGAGAAATAAAACCTGAGAAACAAAATAATCTAGTGCTATGCTTTGTCCCAATACACTGCCAATGATGCGGATACCATCAGTGTCCAAAGATCTGAGAACTATGTAGTCTGGGCCTCCTTGCATGTCCTCAACTAAACGTGGCTTCTCTTTTACAGCATAATCTGATCAAGTAGAACATGTTAAAGATAAACCTCAAAGATTAAATGATTGTTTAATTCCTCTAAGAGAAGCTTACCATCTTTCCTCATCTCTAGAAGCAAACCAGAGGCATGCCTCTTCACCAGTTCTAAATAAATGTCTACTTCATGATCCTCGATATTAAACAAAACTGCAGACCCATACTGGTATACAACCATGTAACCATAGGAGCTTGCTTTCTCATGGGTTCCAGTACCCTGAATGAAGTTGATAAAAGTTTGTTAAACCAGTCAGATTAGAACAATCAAAATATTTAAATTGATAAAAAAGATAAAATCACTCAATTCCTAGTCCCAATATAGATTAGAACAAAACTGCAGACCCATATATGGTTTCAACCACTCAATTATGTCATCACTCACAAACTCATGCAATAAAAAAGATAAAATCCAATCTTATACAAATAGTCACTCCTACATAACATCATTTTCCAAACCCAAATCTTAAAAGAGTGCCCACTATCTTCAACTCCTAAAGGTACTGTTAGATATACGAAACTTCATTTCTCGGATACCTGAAAACCTACAATTTACGCTTTGTAAACATCGCAATTAACACAAAGGATAATATATATATAAAAAGGAGGGCGAACCTGGTTGAAAGGAAGTAGGCTTTGAGCTTGAAATCTATAGTTATGATCCAAATCGAATTCGTTGGGGTTGGGAATTTAGCTTTCTGCAATATTTCACAGTCCTCATCTATATTGGGACTTAAACATTTCTTAACTCACTCACTCTCAAAAGTAAAAATGATAAGCGCAAATGTGTAATTAACTAACTAAAGTGTAAATAGGTTTGGTATTGATCCAAATAATGAGTAATTTGGGTCAAGTGTGAATAAATTTGGATTAGTACAAGTGAGTAGGGGTGAACAGTATTTTGTTTTATTACCTATTTATTCTTAATTAGAGATGTGCTATTTTTTAGGAAGTAACTCTAATAATGTCACATTGTATATACAGAAGAAAGAGCATACAATACACAAAATGACAAAACTGTACCAAAATGCTTTCATATTCTTTTCACAATTAAGAGAACGTATGGATACTAAAAGGAAATCATAAGAAACAGTTTTTACAGGTTAATTAAAAAGAGCAACGTCAAGATTAGTATCTCGCTCACAAGAAATTTTAACCCGTTGGATGCATACAACTTTTAATACTACTAGCATTGTAGACACACTCATGTGACAATGAAATGATAAAAACAGGCTAAAGAATTGGTATAAAGCATTTCTGAACAGCTTTCCAAACATAAATTTGGGGAGACAAAGTATAAAATCTAAAAACAAAATTCTTAAATATGAAAATTGTAGATACAATATTTTCATAAACTACATGCAACTTGCATCAAGGTGTTGAAAGTTCTTCACACAGGTTGCCAGTGCTTGCAATGCTTGCTGAGTTGTATGTGGCAATATATATGACGGCAACAATACAATTTTAATGTCATGAAATTTAAAGCGAATTTTTTTTTTAAGTAGATTCATTCTACAAAAAGATAGTAGACTAACTTTTAATCTTGAAGATATAAAGACATGTAAACAAAATTTTGGGAAAAGCTCCCCTCTAACATGCTTACAGACTCTATTTTTCAGATGAAGTTCACCTAATAATCTCTCATCTAAAGAGACTAAATTAAACATGACCGTTCAGAATTAGGAAGTATTTACATATATTAACTAGCTTGGTCACTGGATTCTCTGAAGCAGCTTGTCAACCATAATTTTCTGCTGTACCCCACTCAATGACTCTGAATTTATAATTGCATTGGCGACAATGATAGTTGTAGATGGAGATGCAGCATTGACCTAAATGGAACAGTTGGTTAAAAAAGAAAGCGCAATTAGTAGAAATCATTATTCTCCCATTTATGAAAAAAGAACATTTTCAACAAGAATAAAAACTTAAACAAACACTGGAAGGGTGGTTGTATACCCAAACACGACCATTCAAGCCAACTGCTATCTCAAAGGATAGTTTCTTCCCCAAAGCATCAAGGACTGGACAAGTTGGTGAGCTGAGCAGCCTGTAAGCAACACAGGATTTCTCTAGTCATAATCTGTCAACATTGTACAAAGAGTACAAACCAAAACCAAAATTCTTACATTCTTGAAAGTCCAGTTGTGCATTCAAACATATAGCCATCTTTTAAGATACCAAATTCTGCTGCCTTCCCACTGACTACGCACACCAAGAAAAACAAAACAAGAAACAAAAGTAAAGCTATAAGTCCATAAAAATGAATCAGAAGGAAACTTAAAATGAACCAAAAACACAACTTACTAAATAAAAAGCATCAACCCCCCCAAAAAAAAAAAATACAAGAGAATGAAAAAAAACTAGACAACTACCATCAGTGCAGGACAGTTCAGGATTCACTCCAGGGATTGCTTTTACTACCCGCACATAAAGCAAAGTACCTACCTGCAAGAAGAAGCATAAGGCAAAAGAATTAAGACTAGTGAATCAAGGCAGCTAGAGAAGGCAGAAATAAATGGGAAAAAGTATTATTGAGAAATGACATGAGCAGGAATGAGACATAACCAGAGAGGATATCAAAAAATTCTATATTGTGTGAGCCTTATTTCTAATTTTGAAACAAGGATGATAAAAAAATTAGGAGATCCACCCCATGTAGCTATTAAAATATGACCAAGCTATGATGGTGGCTGATTTTCCCTCATGACTAGAACTGAGGGCATGAGGCAGCAGTGCAGGACTTTTCAAGTGTAGAGTGATGCTCATCAGTTGTGAATTAACGCGGACAGGGTTTTCCACCGAAATTGAAAGGTAGCACTACTTATGTTTTGTATACTCAATACACACAGTTCTCTACTTGCAAAGGAAGATAAATTACATAACATACTCAAAACATATGGATCTAAATGATGCATCATGGAATGAGAGAGAATTTCCAGCTCGTATGAGTGAATCAAAAGCAAAAATAACTACTGCACACCTCAAACTTCGGTATATTTCTTCGTGTTCCTCCTTCAAATGCAAGCACAGGCAAAAAAGCTAAAGCAGGTCCCTTTATGTCCACAAGAAAATTCTGAAAAGAAATAAAATAAAATTTATTATTTAAAAGGAAAATAATCTACGTTAAAAACTAGATACATTTTCATGTACACAAGTGAATGTAAAAAAAATAAATTCATATGGGACAGTAGAATGAAATAATACGAGCAAAGGGAGAAATTATGATCTCCCAAAAAGAAAAAGGAGCACCATTGCATGTTTACACAACCACAAAACTATTCCTGATAATATATTCTCCATTCAGTCATTTTAAGGCTAAATGTTACTTTGCCCAATTTCAAGTCAATTATAACATGAACTAAGAAACAGATACTTGTATTCCAAAAAGTGACAAGACTTTCTAGCTCTCATATAGTCCTGTGGTTTCCTCTTCCCCACATGGAGTGATCCATATCTCCCTAAAGCCCCATCCTCAAGTTGACCTATTCTAACACAAAAATCAGAGCTTCCACATCATTTTTTCAGTAAATCTTCATTTTAAATATCTCAAAAAAAAAAAATCATTACCATTTAATATGTAACCTTTTCTTTGGAGGGAGGGGAGAGTGGAGGGTTGGGGGTATTAAATAACAATTTATTTAGATAAAGAAAGAACTAAAACGATGGATGATAAGAAATTATTCTGGAACAAAAAATTTATTTTTTTTTAAGTGTCATCAATCTCTATGACCATCATATGATATTCTCTATATATGCCAAAACCTAATAAATCTTATGGGGAGGGGAAGATCATCATGCCATGGCTAAATTTACTGATTTAATCCTAACTACGGAATAAAGAGAATTGATGAAAAAATTACCAAGCTCCACATAAATTTTGTTATAAAAAATAAAACCTCAAGGGAATTGAGCCACAAAAATTTTGAAGAAGAAAGAGGAATAGAAGCAGAGAATTTCCTTACATCTGATCTAGTGTCTACAACAATTCCCAGAACAGAATCCTCCGGATGGGGAACATACTGTACAAAAAAGCATAATCAGAATCTTAAAGCCAAAATATACTTTTCATCTTGGAAGAAATTATTACACTCAAAAACCAATTGTGCATATAAAAGAAGGGTAATACATAATATGACCTTGTACATAATATTAAGCATGTTTATACACACATTTGCATATACAAATGTAACTTAAAAAAAACAGATTTTGATTTCCTAATGTAACGTCATTGAAACCTTGACACTTACAATTGATAACTCCTAGTGTGAGTAAAAATTTGGACGTGTTAATTTAAGGATATTTCTTCGGCCATATTCAGGTTTAATACTATTTGCTTGATTTACTTATTTCACTGGAGGCATATAAGCTAAGCCCCTTTCTTTAGAGTGTTCAGGAAATTCCATATTAAAGAAACACAATTGATTTTCTGGCATGTATTAAGATTTAAGAGTTATGTTAAAATAGAGAAAACAACATAGTACAAAGCCATAATGGGCAGTGTATCACTGTATTACTTCAAAATTAAGTTAGAAAGCATGATGTCACAGTTCCCAAATTAATTACAAATCACGACTACAATAACATACCCTTTTCTGAGAACTTTCAACCCAATATTTGTTCGGCTTCGAGAACCTTAACCTGCCAGCCTTCATTACTGAAATTGCATCACAGTCCTAAAAAATTGATGCCAGAAAGAATCAGTTATACCTAGACATGAACAAAATGAGAAGAATGAAACAAACATTATAGATAGGACAATATGGCAAAAGATCTTGGTTTCATATCATCAATATCTCATTATTTGGTATAATATATGATTCTGAAGGATTGAAATGATCAGATATAACTATTACAAATTTCAGTGACATGAAAATCCAGAGACAATAAAAATTGAACTTCCAATTTCTTTATTTATGAGGAGAAAAAGAAAAGGAATTTAGATAAACTGTAAAAGACTATCGAATACTTTGGTAAAATAGAATACTCAAAAATATAAAAGAAAAAAGAAAGGGTGGGGGCATGTTTCCAAACTTACTAGCTATAAGTCCTCAAGGACAAATGTAACATTTGAAAAGAAATGCATAAATATTGCATGAAATTATATAAACACCCGAGACTTGCCTGGCGTAGACCACCTCCAAGCTTAATTGTCTGGTTTGACATGCTAGAGAGATCAATAACTACATCTCCAGGAACCTTCAAAACCATTTAGATGAAAGTTAAATGACATCTAAGACATGCTATGATTTTTTTCTACAAACAAGAGGTGGATTGAAGTTTATTGTAGAAATGATGGTAAAAAGATCTGGATAAGAGGAAGCACTCACCACTAATTGGTCTATTAAGCTTGTAGACGAACTTAATGATTTATTTTCCATCAAATCCAACTAGGGAAAAGAAGCACACCACCTCTTCAAAAGCTTCAAAACTGTTTTCCAATGCAGACAATAACTATCAGGTTTCTTGAGTCATGTATATAATTCACAAGGAAACAGGAATCTTATGTCATAAAACAGGAGGCATGCAGAAATGTTATCTCAACACGTGTAAACACAACGAAGCAGTGGACAAAGTCTTTCTCTTTGACACTACTACAGAGCATATTAGGGTTAGTACCAGAGGAGGTGAGCATTATGTTCAATGTTTTAAAAGTGCATCTAGTAATTAGAAGATTCTACAAATTCACATAATCTTTAAAATATATACACAAGATGATATAGAATGATTATAGTAATTAAAAAAATAGCCAGGAATAAAATATAAATGACACTGCACAACTAGTTATACTTCAATCTCAGCAGCCTAAAAGGAAAAGTTCAAGAGTTGACAGCGTAAAAGACTAAAAGGATTTATTCCCCAAAAAAAAAATTATATTATTGGGTTTTGGACAGCATTATCAATACAATAGGATTAACAGAGGGGATGAAATATGTAATACGCCAAATGAATAGTTCAAATCGAAATAAATTTGTTGAGGGCATGGTTAGTCACATTGCTAATTAATTGTTGAAATTGTGGGGATTCTTTCAAATGGATTAGACTGCTACAAAGCCACATTCTTTGATATGAGACACTCAACCTTGAAATTATAGACATTATATAAGCTAAATCAGAGGCAACAAAATAACAGTAATGTAGTAATACTAAATTTGGGAAATCGGAGACTCAAAAAGTTCATGCTTAGGAATCCCCCATTCCCTCTGGTTACCAGAAAGTGAAGAAAAAGACTCAACTTGCCTCGATGGTTCCAAGAGTTGAAGACAAAAACGGCTATGCGACGGACCCCTAGAACAGGCAAACTTGTGAGCTGTGAAGAGATAGGGCAACAGGCAAACAATAACTGGGAAAAACATACTTCTGGTCCTCAAACTTTAAACTAATTATCAATTTCGTCCTCATTCTTTTTGCGGTTAATTTTATCCCTAATGTTTCACATTTTAGTCAATTTTGTCCTTAAATCAACAATTTTTAACAAATTAACGACAAAATTTGTGATTGATGATATATGGTGTAAAATTAATTGGAAAAGAATTCAAATTTTAATTTACATTAAAAAAAAAAGATGAATTACATGGTAATTTATTAAAAAAAATTGATTTAAGGATAAAAATGACAAAAATGTAAAACATTGAGAACAAAATTGACGGTAAAAAAAGAAAGATTGGGGACCAAAAGGATACTTTTGCTAACTTTTATTTTTAAGAGATTTAAAATTTAAATGGTGTCAAAAAATGAGATTTTATCTATTTTTTTCTAATTATATTTTAAGGAATGAAATGTTTCTTGTTTTATAATATTTTTTTTCTATTTTTTTTTATATATATATAGCTTATATTAAACTTTTTTGAAGATTTATAAAAGATTATTTAAAAAATACCGTATCACTTATTTATTTTAGGTAAAAGGTTCATTTTGGTCCTAATGTATACCTTTATATTTATTTTGGTCCATTATGTTTTAAAATGTTCAAATTGGTCCTAAATGTTGGCAAAATGTTCCATTTTGGTCCTAAATATTGGTAAAATGTTTCATTTTGGTCCCAAACCATTGAATGTGGTCATATTTCTCTCGTCTCTCATTTCAAGTTTAAAGGACTTGTTAAGAGGAACTCGTAGTTCTGAATTAATCGCTTTTGAATTTGAAACAAGAGAGATATAATCAACTTTACTTGTTTGTCCATAAAATGAGAGGTCTACTTTTAGGACCGATTTGACCTCATGTGCTGATGGCCCAAACTGGATAGAGAAAGTACTTTTCGAGAACAATATGTAACTCTAAATTCGTCACATTTGAACTTGAAACAAGTCATATTCAATAACTGGGACCAAATGAAATATTTTGCAAATATTTAGGACCGATTTGAACATTTTGAAACATAATGGACCAAAATGAACATTAAGGCATACATTTAGGACCAAAATGACCCTTTAACCTTTATTTTAATATAAAAATTATGAAAAACTATTTAAACAATAGTACTTTTTTACCACTCTTTATATTTTAAAATATAATAAATGAATGTATTATTCTAAATAATTTTTATGTTAAACTGTAAAGAAATATTCACTTACTTTTTATGTTTTCCCTCATCACCCTTTTCCATCCCCTGAACTAAAATTATTTTGGAATATATTTCTGAAATTTCTTCCTGTTTTTCATCGTGAATAATTTAAATGCCATTCCTTCCTCTTCATATATAATTATACGGCCAAAGTTCTAGTTTGGTCCCCCAATTATGCTCAGTGTTTCAAATTGGTCCCCCAGTTATTTTTCTTTCCATATTGGTCCCCCAGTTATGCAAAACTTGACAAAGTTGGTCTCTCTAACAGTTTTCATCCATTTTGCCATTAAAAAAAAAGACAAAATTAACTTTTAACTCCTAAAAGTTTAAATTTTTTGCATCAAAGACCTTTTTCTCTATAATATAACCAAAATGTAAGAAAGAATAAATAACTTGGGAATTTTAGTATATTTCACACAAAAAATNCTAAAGAATTAGACAAAATAGTAATTTTACATACCCTCATTTACTACACTTATAATTTTCTCTCTCCATCTACATTTCTCATCATTTTTATTCTCTTTTCCACTCACACCTCTCTCTCTCTCTCTCTCTCTCTCTCTCTCTCTCTCTCTCGTTCGTTAAAACCGTTCGAGCGCAAGATTCCGAAGAGCGATTCATGAAGCCATTTCCTGACTAATTCGAACTCTGCTCTGTGTTCATCCTTGGTGTCGGCATAAATCTGGACGTGTTACCCCTCAAGCTATTTCTTGACGAACGCGTGCTCTGTTCTTGTAAAATGGGCATCATTTGGGTGTTCATCGCCGGCGCCGGCATCAATCTTGACAGGCTATTTCCTAACGAATGCGGGCTCTGTTCTTGTAAAATTTGCACCATTTGGGTGTTCATCGCCGGCGCCGGCATCAGTCCCGGTGGGTTACCCATGAAGCTACTTTCTAACAAATACGGCACCATTTGGGTGTCTATCGCCGGCGCCGGCATTAATCCCGGCTAGTTACCCATGAAGCTACCACCTCCTGACAAACACGTGAAACACGTGCACGGTACCGTTTGTGTGTTCATCGCCGGCGTCGGCAATAATCCCGGCGGGTTACCCATGAAGCTACTTCCTAACATATACGGCATTGTTTGGGTGTTCATCGTCGGCAACGGCATTAGTTCCGGTGGGTTACCCATGTAGCTACTTCCTAACAAATACGGCATTGTTTGTGTGTTCATCTCCGGCACCGGAAATAATCCCGGCGAGAGAGAGAACCAGAGAGGAGAACGAGAAAGAGAAAAATAAGAAGTATTTTTTGTGTGAAATATACTAAAATTCCCAAGTTATTTCTTCTTTCTTATATTTTGGTTATATTATAGAGAAAAGGGTCCTTGATGCAAAAAATTTAAACTTTTAGGAGTTAAAAGTTAATTTTGTCTTTTTTTTTAACGGCAAAATGGATGGAAACTGTTAGAGGGACCAACTTTGCCAAGTTTTGCATAACTGGGGGACCAATATGGAACGAAAAATAATTGGGGGACCAATTTGGAACACTGAGAATAACTGGGGGACCAAAATAGAACTTTGGCCTAATTATACTAGGTTTTGACCCGTGCGATGCACGGTTGGTCGTGTTACAGAGATATGTTACAGGTTACCTACCTGTTTGGTACATAGCATTATATACTACATCGAGATCAATCTAAGCACGAACATAATATTATATAGTGAGTTCATTCATATTAAATGTACTCACTCAATGGTTGAGTACAACATATTAATGTTAATCAAATATATTATTGTATATGAATATAAACAAAACATGCTATAGTGCTTATCCAACATATCATTATCAACACGATATCATTATGTAAAATATAAAACAATTCAGTAAACCTTATTCATATTAATAAGTCATCTAACATTTTGAAATACTTCTCTTTACACAACGTTATCAGTTTTCCTGCTTTCTTTGTCCTTAGATGAATGTGCAAATTAGTATTTTTATACTGATAGGAATTGTGCCCTAGGGCCAATCCTTTTTGATGTATGTTATGAACATATGGATTAATTTATAGAGATAAATTAATGGTTTTCACATTATTAGCATGTTTACTGTGATTACGTCCATGATTAATTATATGATAATTAATCTAAATCTGTCCCTGATCGATTGTTTTCGTGGGAGCGAAAATGAACTAAGATCAGCATGACCTCAGTGCATAGGGATGCACGCACTGGATGCTGGAATCAGAGTCATGGTGCAACTACGTAAGGGGTTACGAGTTGCTGGACTGACCCGGAGAGTCCTGCATGGGTTTAGTCATCAGCTTGCCTCTCTTGTACGCCTGTCACGACGCCTTAGACCTGAGGTCATCATTATTCCGGCGTTGCAGTTGTCAGACTTTGGCTTAGTCTAACGTTGCCCGTAGCAGGGTAGCCATAAGGGCTAAGTACGGGTTTGGTTGATTGCCGTGCTGAGGAATGTGGACTGACCAAAATTGGGATTTTGTTCCCCATTAAATTGGGAGATATCTTACTGGCGCCCTCGATGAGTCTGTCCAGGAAAATGCGTGGCCACGCTAGTATATGGGACTTACTCAAGGAATCGAGAAAGTAAAGGTTTGGATCATGGATGACTTTCCCGTGCCTGATCCATGACCAAGATATCGCAGAACAATAGGGTCGGTGCCTAGGAGGTACGAAGGTTAAAATCGGTTCTGGTAACGATCGATCAACTCACGTGTTTTGGGTAGTCGCGATGGCTTGCTAGAGTCCGCTCACGACTTGTAGGACATAGGGATGACCTACTGCCAACTTCACGTGGGGCCTGCTGGGTCACACACGAGCAGGATTAGAACACACCTTTTAAGGGACACGAATTAGGGTAATTCGTGGGTCACTCCGTGGCCTAATTTAAGACACAGAGGAAATGTCTGGGACATTATGTCTTGTCTTAAATTTTCTACAGGTTTAAATAATTGGTAAATAATTAATAGAGATTAATTATTTGCAATTTAAATATTGGGAAATAATAAATTAAATAATTCCTAAAAGTTAGGAGATTATTGATTTATAAAATTCCCTAATATTTTGTTTGAGGATGGCGCCTCATATTAAGGTGATTTAATTAATAAAAATGTTTTATTAATTTAAGTCATGGATTTGAATTTGAATTTGAGATTCTAGATTTGAATTAAGATATTGGGGTAATATTTTAATTCAATAAAGAATTTAAATTCAGAATTCAAAATTTGAATTAAAGATATTATTGTAATATCTTAATTCAAAAGCCTTGGGATAAAATAAGTTGGTTATGACTCCCTAATTTTAGGAGTTATTTTTGATTTATAAAATTCCCAATAATTAAGGGAGATAGGCGCCTAGCTCATGTGGGTCCCATTGGAAGATTTGATCTTCAATTTGATTCTATGAGTTAGGGATTTGAATTTGAATTAAAATATTATTGTAATATTTTAATTAGATATTCAAGTCTTAAAGATATGATATTATCAGAATATCATGATTTTATATTTATAAAATTGCTAGAATTTTAGTAAATATAAGCCTAAAAGTCGCCTAGCTCCATGAAGTCATGCCATTCATGCACAATTGAGAAAACCCTAAGTTTTGCTAAGGCAAGTCGACTTTCCTCCTTGTTGAGAGAGAAATTTCGCCACCCACCTTCCCAGAGAGAGAAGTTGATTTTCTTCTAAGGGGTTAGGAGAGTTATCGAAAGTTGTGGGTTTCTAGGGTTTTTGGAGAAGAAGAAGAACAAAAGGAGTTTTGTTGCTGTCTACTTCTCTGTGGCGCCATCCACCTAGAGTTCAGAGAAGGAGTTCCTGAATTCACAAACTGTAGATTGGATCCCGAGTCTCTTTGGTGAAAGAGGCGTGGAGGCTAGCACCTTGTGTTCGGGAAACTATTCGTGTGGATCACCGGTAGAGGAAGGACGTGTAGACGGACTTCTAGACTCACCAGTATCACCAATCCGATTGAAAGCCTGAGGTATAACACTTTTCGTATCTGGTTTTAAATTCAGCTAGCGGATCTCAGGGTGGGAATTTCCTGGGGGCGCAAGTTTTTTTTAATTTACAGTTCTTCCGCTGCGTGTTTCCCCGGGGATTTCCCAACATATACCGGCCCTGGAACGAACTCTAGAAAGTGCAACATATAGCTGACCACGCGTGAACACTGGTTTTGGGAGATATAATTCAACCATCGACAATGATTGGCCTTGGCTCTTGTTGATCGTCATTGCAAACGATAGGGTCAACGGGAATTGACTCCATGGGAGCCCTGATCCAGAACGCCACCGCCATAAAACTGTAGAAATAAAGAAACACTCTCATAAAGAGAGAAAGGAACCCTCACAAGGAAGGGATTTACATTACCTAGATGAAGGGGCTACCATCACTGAGCAGTGACAGCCCAAACGCTAGATCTGATGAGGGAGGAAGCAAAGATGGTAGAGAGAGGCGGCTAAGATAGGTATGATTAATATAGTTAATTTGTGATTGATAGACAAACTAATTAAACTTATATGATAGTTCCAATAGTGTTTATTACAAATTCAGTCATTTATGATGTGTTTGGTATTTGAATAATGCAAGTTAGATGATAAATGATGATTAGTAGATAGATGATTGGACAATAAAGATAAGAGAAAATTTCAAATGACAATTTATAGTTAGCATTAAAAGCTTTTTTTTTAATTTTAAATAATTTTCAAATGACAATTTTAAATAATGACAATTTGATTTATGGAAAGTGATATTGTTGACATTAATAAATCAAGATAAATGAGGCGCCACCCTCATCTCTTATTTCCCCAATATTAGTGAATTTAATAAATCAATAATTTCCTAACTTTTAGGAAACTTATTTAATTTATTTATTCCCTAATATTTTAAATAAGAATTTAATTGTAAACTTTTTTAACAACTAATTTATTTTTAAATTTGTCTAACAAATTTAAAACCACAATCATAGATATTTATTTCAGACAAGTTTTAATGTCCTAAGACATTTAACTATGTCTTAAATTGTGTCACCAAAGTGACTCACGAATTAACCCTAATTCGTGTCCCAAAATTAGCATCTTGATCCTGCTCATGTGTGACCCAGCAGGCCTCACGTGAAGTTGGCAGCAAGTCATCTTATGACTCACAAGTCGTGAGCGGACTCTAGCAAGCCATCACGACTACCCAAAACACGGCGCTTTAACGACTTAACGATTTAACCTAAATACCACCTTGTCA
>QANZ01021666.1:86579-107494 GCA_003254925.1 Chamaecrista fasciculata | reverse complement strand
TTTAGGGTTTAGGGTTTTAGAGTTCAGGGTTTTAGGATTTTAGGGTTTTTAATACTTTTAAGGACTAAATTGGAATGTTTGGAAGAGTTTTGGGACACTTTACAATTTTAGGAATTTAGGGTTTAAAGTTTTAGGGTTTAGAGTTTAGGATTTTAGGGTTTAGGGTTTAGAGTTTGGGGCTTAAGTTTTAGGGTTTTTAATACATTTAAGGACTAAATTTGAATGTTTGGAAGGGTTTTGGGATACTTTACAATTTTATTTTTAGCATTTGGGACTAAAAGAAATGAAGATGAAAAAGATGAATAAGAGGATTAAAAAAAAAGTTTTAGGGGATTTAGGGGTTTTGGGACCAAATTGCAAGAGAGTAGTTTTAATGAGGTGTCAAATGGAAATGAGTTGGATACTAATTTGAGCAAACCCCCTTTTTGGTCCCTCAATTGTTACTAAGTCGAGGATTTGGTCCCTCAACTAAGCATTTAACGGCCACCTAAGCAGATAACGGTGACACGTCATCACTTAACACCTCTATCACTAACGGACCAGACGTGAGGGACCAAAACGTAAACGGGATTGTACGATTGAGGGACTGAGTTGTAGTTTCCCACAATTGAGGGACCGATTCCTCGACTCAGTAACAATTGAGGGACCAAAAAGAAGATTTGCTCAAACATTAACTATAACTGGTAGACCAAAATAGGACTTTCGCATTATTTATCACAACATGACAACTATCTTGTCGTTTGTGAGAGTTGAGACCATTTGTCTTGTGGGTAATATCTACTTACATGGTTATAGTACATAACAAGAGTATATTCATTATTCAACCGTACTTCTTCTCATCCTATACGTCTCTCTCTCTCTAACTCTAGTACTCTACCACCTTCCATCTTCTTTCAGTATTTTCCCATTAACCTTGAAATTCACAAAACATGGTTTCTATCTCCTCTTCTTACAAAGTCGTCCCCTCCGATCCCACACCCACCGGAATATTCCCTTTATCCCTCTGCGATCAAATCAAGCTTCCCACTCATGGCTCCATCCTCCTCGTTTACACTCCCACGAACACTAACACTTCTCCAATCGACACTCTCATTTCTTCTCTCAGCAAAACCCTCGTTTACTTTTTCCCTTTCTCTGCTCGATTAAGCTTATCCCATGGCGGTCGCTTACAACTCCATTGCAATGCCCAAGGAGCCACACTCTTTGAAGCCAAATCCGATGCTAAATTACAAGATCTTGGCGATTTCGAATCCACCCATCAAATCGTCCAACACCTTTCTCCTAAGTTCGATTATGATTCTTCCAAAATCGAAGAAATTCCTCTGATTTCTGCTCAGCTCACTAGATTTTCATGTGGGGGTCTCACTTTAGGTATCGCCATTTGTCGTGTCATCACTGATGGGGCTGCTGTTTCTGGTTTTATGAACTCGTGGGCTAAGTTAGCCAGAGGAATCAACTTGGGTGTCTCCGACATGCCGTTTTTGGATCGAACCTTGTTGGATTCGATGAAGTTGAATGGAACAGAGCCCAGGTTTGATCATGTTGAGTTTCAGCCTCATCCTGTTTGGGAAGGGAAATTGGAGGGAAAAAGTGAAATGGGTATGGCGAAAGCTGTGATTTTGAAGCTCACCAGGGATCAAGTTCAGAAATTGAAGCTTAAAGTTCGAGACTTTGAGACAGGGCAACGTGGTTTCACGAGTTTTGAGGTGATAGCAGGACACTTATGGAGGTGTGTTTCGAAAGTAAGGTTTGACTTTTCAAATGGGGATCAGAAAACGAGGTTGGCTACTTTGGTGAATTGTAGGAACAGATTGAATCCACCACTTAGGAGTGATTTCTTTGGAAATGCTACTTTTCCAACCGTGACACAAACTTGCTGTTTTGGTGACATTGTACACAAGCCTTTGGGTTTTGTAGTGAAGAAAGTGAGGGAAGCGATAGAGAAAATGAACGATGAGTATGTGAGATCGGCTCTTGATTACATAGGGAATCAGGTGGATTTGGGTGTTTTGAGGGACACTTTTCATGTTTCCACGGTGACCCCAGAAGGAAAGTTTAAGGGAAACCCTAATTTCTTTCTTGTTGGGTGGACGAATTTTCTGTTTTATGACACTGATTTTGGGTGGGGGAAGCCTGTGTTTATGGGACCTGGGAATTTGAATTCTGATGGGAAAGCTTTTGTTGTGAATGATGGAAGTAGTGATGGGTTTGTTGTGGCTGTTTGTTTGCAGTCATATCAGGTAGATGCTTTGAAGAAGATGTTTTATGAGGATATAGAGGAGGAAGTATTGCCTACTTCGAGATTATGAGTATATATATATGGAGACAATCCTGAAGAAATATAAGTGTGTTTGAAGAACTTGGGAAGGTAATGAGGTAATTTCAATTGTTGTGTCACTTCAATAATTCTGTGTCCATTGTTTTGGAAGGCGCATATCTGGAAATTTCAAGTGATTACCAACTTGGATCTTTGATCACAGTTTTCATTTTTTTTTTCTGGCCATTGATCTTTGATCTTAATGCTATTTATTTCCTGTATATGAATGGTAAAAGCTCATCGATCCTCTTTTAATTAAGTGTCAAAGGTTTAATATTTAGCTTTATATACGAAGAAACTTCAAAATTTTGGTTCAGTTATATCACATTTTAAAGGTCTTACAAGTAATAAGTGATACTATCTAAACATTACCGATGAATGACTTCGGTTTCGTAAGAAACAACTTTCCTCGGTAATGTTTAGATAGTAAATGACGTAATTTGAGTTATAAAAGTTTAAAATCTATACTTTATGAAGTTTAAATTCAGTAAAATGTGGAAAGAGATGGGAAGAAATAGAGAGAAAAACCAGTTATTTTATATGGAAGGAGACTGGAAGAAATAGAGAGAAAAACTACTTATTTTACGGAGTAATTTTTTTTTTCTTTTAACAATTCACAATTTTTCGCATTTTAGAGGATCTCTTCCTTAATGAGAGTGCTTAACAGCTTAAATACGTCTATGGAATGAGGATATTTTACAATTTAAATTTTAAATATCATCTTATTTCTTTTTATTATTCAATATAAAATATATCATGAGGTTTTTTATGTGGAGATGATATGTCCATAGATGAGTCATAGATTTTGACTTTTTGAGAAAGATTAGTCGCTCAAACTGTCGAAATTATATGCTGTTTACCTTATAATGGATAAGTAGAAATGTAGAATTAACATTAACAGCTTAATTCAGTAATAATTTAGGGTGTTCCCTTCTGTTACTAAAATTATACAATTTTTATTACAGAACTTATTAAATATAGTAACTAGCTAGAACTATCATAGAACTTCAACCCATGTCTTCTTCGTCAAACAAAACAATTTTTTCTATCAGATTAATAAATAACATCAAAGTGTGCCCCATTTCATTTTGTTCAAAATTTATGATCCAATTCAACTAAAATTTCAAAGTAGATTGCATGAGTTCTGTTAAAAAACAAACAATTGATATTTTATAAATCTAAAAAAATAAAAGCACATTACGTTATATTTACACGGCACATCTATAAATAAATTTTTCTATAATTAACAAGCACGCAAAAACATACCCAAGTCATAACAACACATCATACCAGAATTTACTCTTGCTTAGCTATGTCTTTCCTTAATTAGTTTAGAACGTTAATTACTACAATTATTTGCTTACTCTGCATGAAACCCTCTTTCTCTTTTCTTCTTTCTCTTTCTCTTCTCTTCCCTTTGAAGCTGAATCATCTTGCCTTTGTGCAGAAACTGGAAAAGAGAAAAAGAAATGAGTCATTCTGATGATTTCAAAGAATATACTCTTAAACTTCAACCAAACAGCACGTTGGAGGTGTGTTTTGATAAACAAATATCCCATGGCTCTGGCTATTGGCTTGAGAATTCCTTACAAACAACTATGCCTCTCTTTGGTCTCCAATTTGCCATCATTTTAGCCATCAATCGTCTCTGCTTCCTTGCCTCAGCGCCATGGCACTTGCCTCGTATTGTTACCGATGCTTTTGTAAGTTCTTCTCAGCCCTCTAATGGTGAATTGTTATCATCACAATAGACTTGCAATTTGTCCTTGAAAGATACATGAGTTGACACCACATCCTGAAAAATCTAGAATGCAATTTTAGTCCTTAAAAGTCAGGGAGGAAATACAACATAGTCATTTAAGTCTATTATATAGAAACTAACTTGCAGATACAAAATGACTAAAATCTATTGACTCCGTGACTTTCAGAGATTAAATATTATAAATTGCACTTTCATAGATTTAATTGTTAACTTACATATCTTTCACACACCAATTTATATCTTTACTCTTATTGTTATGAGTAAACTTAAGTTTGTCTCAAAATAATGATTTAGTCCATGGATATTAAAAAGTACACATTTTGGTCCCTCATTTTTTAACAAACATTAGCTATTTAGTACCTAAAAATAATATTTTAGGGACTAAATAGTCAATATTTATAAAAAAAATCAGAGAGCCAAAAAGTGTATTTTCAATATCAAAAAACTAAATTTTAGTTTAAAGACAAATTCAAGGAACAAAAAAAAAGGTTCTCTGGTGTAATTCATCACTAACAGAAGCTTTTTGATCTTCAACTTCAAGGCTGGTTTTCTGATAGGTCCATTTGGTCTGTCCCGTTTTCATTTCTTCCTCAAACACGTATTCACCTTCAGCAGCTTGATGGTATTGGAGACTGTGGCTTCATTAACCCTTGTCTATTACATGTTCTTGATCGGCTTAGATGTGAACTTGAAGCCATTGAATCGTTCTGGGAACAAGAAGGCAGTGGTTATAGCCACTGTTAACGCCCTCTTTGGTTTGTCTGTTGGGTTTGGCTTGTACTTCCTTCTTCTCACCAACCTGGGACGCAAACCCATGCCTACACCGGACGGAATGCCACACATATATGGCGCTATACTGTGGGGAATCGCGCTTTCTTGCAGCGAATTTGCAGAAATTGCGAAGATCCTCGCAAACCTCAAGCTTGTTCTTAATGAGAATGGACAATTGGCTTTAACTTCTGCTCTTGCCAATGACTTGTTCTCCTGGATCTTCCTTGTGATTGCCATTGCAGCATTCCATTCGGGTTCGATGTTGTCAGTCTTCTCCACCATGGTCTTTCTGTTGTTATGCTTCTTGGTGATTCACCCTTTTGCTAAATGGCTACTACACAAAGTTGGCACAAAGGACAGAGAGTCCATTGAGACCCAAGTTTTCTTCATTCTTCATGTGGTTTTGCTCTTTGGATTCATAGGTGATGGGTTGGGTGCTCATTCCATCACAGGGGCCTACGTTTTAGGGGCTATTACCCCAAAGGGTGTCATAACCAGTGTGATTCAAGACAAATGTCTGGATTTTGTGACTGGATTCATGATGCCAATCTTCTTTGCTGTTCTTGGGCAGAGAATCCATTTGGAAGACATTGCCTTAGGAATCCACTGGACAACTGTGGTGGTTGTTATCTTGCTTGCTATCATGGCCAAGATTTTGTCCACTTTCTTTGTCACTATGTTTTACAGGATGCCAACCATGGAAGGCTTGTCTCTTGGATTGCTCATGAATACTAAAGGAGCAATAGCTATCATCACTCTCACCAATGCCAGGGACATGCTGGTAATTAGTAATTAACCTACCTGCCTACCTAACTAACTAACAATCTCTTTTAGTAAAATCATATATATCAGTACTGATTCATGTTTGAGTAAACACACAATGCAGCTCCTAAATGATACATTGAATTAACAACTCAATTCCTTTGATTTACACATTTTTGTCTTTCAAAGGTTTGTAAGCTATAAAACTTGATCTTCTCAAGTCCATTCTTAAGGGTTTAAAATGCAAAAAAACCTCTTTGAATTTTGGTCATTATGCAAAAAACTCCATAAACTTCAAAAAGTAACAAAAGACCACTAACTTTTAATTTTTTGTGCAAATACTCTTTTCATTAAAATTTTCATTGAAGTCTATTAGTTTCACAACTTTGGATTAAATAGTATAAGCTAGTCAGGAATTGAGTTATTAACTCATTTATTTTTTAGAGACCAATTTATGCCTTTGCTCTCATTTGTGTTCACCATGTGTTAATGTTGTGTGTGATGATGATGATGCAGGCATTGAATAACCAGACCTTTGCAGTAATGCTTCTGGCTTGCTGGTTGATGACAATTCCAGTAGGACCAATCTTAGATGCCACAAGAAAGCTCACTTCAACAAATTTAGACATAAGCCTACGCAGAACCATGCAAGGAGCAAGACCAGACATCCCACTAAGAGTCTTAGCATGTGTCCACACATCACGAGACGCAAGTGCCATCACCAACCTATTGAAAGCTTCAAATCCCACAGTCAAATCCCCAATCCAAGTCTTTGCAGTAGAGCTCGTGAAGATGACAAGCCGTCCCACCACAGCATTAATCATAGACGACACCCACAACAACAACAAGGAAAACACAGAATCCAAATTCTTGAAAAACCTCATGAAAATGTTCGACCCACGAGAGAAAAACACAGAGAAAAACAAAGAAGGCACACTTGACAGCTTTGATAATCTCAGCCAAGCCATCTTCGCTGAGAAACTAAGAGTAGTCTCTGACTACGACACAATGCACGAAGACATATTCCATCTTGCAAAACAGAGAGGCGTCACTTTAATTCTTACCACAATTTACAAACAACCCACATATGGCGATTTAGGCGCAGGCACATCTACGGCGAGAGCAGCTAATATAGTGAACAGAGATTGCTCGAATAAAGACCCCAAAAAAGAGGTGTTAGAGAATCTTGTAAAAGACCCACCATGCTGTTTGGGGATATTCATAGATCGTGGATTGGGTAAGAACAATAAACGAGGGAAAGAGATGAAACTGGCGATGTTTTATGTGGGTGGGGCTGATGATCGAGAAGCATTATCATACGCATGGAGGATGTGTAGAAGCCAAGACGCGAAACTAACAGTAATAAGGCTTGTTTGGGATAATCCCAGTGACGCATTTGATCAAACAGATGGTGAGTACATAAAAATGTTCAGATTCCAAACGAGGGATAAAGGGGAATCAGTGAGATATCTAGAGAAAACAGTGAAAGACGAGAAGGAAACGGTGACGTTATTGAATAAAATAGGAAGTAAAGGGTTCGATTTGTACATAGTGGGAAGAGGACAAGGGAGGAAAATGTCGATGGCGCAAGTGGTGGATCCAGTGCTTGACGATGCGGCGTTAGGGCCGTTAGGTGACACGCTGGCGGATTTGAATTCGGCGGCGGAAACGTCGATTCTGATATTGCAGACGCAAGCTGGGGACGACGGTGAGGCGGCGCCGGCGCCGGCGGTGCCGTCGGAGTATGCTTTTTTTGAAGCTCATGGAGATTTGATGCTGCGAGGAGGACGAATGACGTGGCGAGCTTCTGAGTGAGACTCTTGAATTCGTCATTGATGAAGGATGATTCTGATTTCTTTCTGTGCATTTTGACATTTTGTTCTGCGTTAGCCATTTTCTCAGTGTCATTCAGAAGAAGCAGAGAAAGAAAAGGCTCAAATGCACATAGCCACGAACTTTGTCATTGTGGAAAAAAAAAATGGAGTTTTGAAAAACTTGACCATATATTTGTTTTTATAACTTTTAATTTTGGCCAAAAAATTATTTTATAAGATCTTTATTTAAATTTAATAATTTTATGATTATTATTATATTTTATATCCTAACTAATAGAGAACTCTTTTAATTTTTTCCTGTTATTTTATTTTATTTTTTGGAGTGAAGATGAAGTCTGGGTTTGAGACATCTTTTAGGCCGAATGGGTTTGAGACTTTGAGTTCCATTTTTGGCCCACACTTAATTTTTATTTTTTAATTAAGATTTTGCTGATTTTTTTGAAGAGAGAGGGGAGAAAAATAGGAAGTTTTGGAGGGTCCATTGTAATTTGTAGATAACTCTAAGAGTCTAGATATTTTAGTTAGTGCCATTTATATCATCCCTTCTAATATTTTAAGTTTTAAGTGCACTTTTGGTCTCATAACTATGACAAAGGTTTCATTTTGGTCTCATAACTTTTTTGTTGCAATTTTGGTCCCATAACTATGACAAAGGTTTCATTTTGGTCCCATAACTTTTTTTGTTGCAATTTTGGTCCCATAACTATGACAAAGGTTTCATTTTGGTCCCATAACTTTTTTTGTTACAATTTTAGTCCCATAATTTCTCTAAAGGTTCCACCGTTATGGGACCAAAATTGCAACAAAAAAAGTTATGGGACCAAAATGAAACCTTTGTCATAGTTTTGGGATCAAAAGTGCACTTAAGCCATATTTTAATGTAGCAACTGATAAGTTTAAAAAATTGCAGAAAATTTAAGTTGAGCTTTGAACTCTTTCTACTTTCTTTTAATACTAGGACATTGAAGTGTAATAGTAGTCCAAGTTGAAAAACTGCTGTGGAAGTTATAGCGACAATTTCCTTGATCACGAAGATGTCCTTGAAATTACTTATAGTAGCATTTTTAATTGTTATTTTTTTCAACTAGTAGATTCTTAATATTAAATCAGGCCCAAAAAAAAAATTCTTAATATTAAAGGATTTAACAGCGTTTTTTATTACTGCTATTCTATGAAACATGGATGCTGACATGGACACATCAAATTCTTAAAGCTACATGACAGGACACGGCATATATTTATATATATAAATAATTAAAAATCCATAAAATTTGGCGAATACTTAAAAAATTATAATATCTATTGATTATATATCATATGTGTCATTAATTTATATTGTTTGTCATGTTAAAATCACAAAAAATTAATTTTATATTCTGAAACATATGAATATGTGTCGTATGGGTGTCGGACACGAACACATGTCTAATACGGCGACACGCCCTCAAAATAAAGTGTTCATACTTCTTGCTATTAAATGCATCAAGTAACAAATTGCTTGGATAAGACTTCATCATCTTTCTGTTTAAAAAATGAGATTATTTTTATAAAAGTCTAGTTCGTACCAATTTGGATATTTAATATGACTATCAAATACAAAGGCCATGAAATGGTTTAGCGCAAGAGAACCCTAGCCGCTGGAGTATCTTCGCTTCTCTCTCCCTGTAGCTCGCACCACCAAAGTTTCTGTCGGGGCTGCCGCCGTTTTCAGCGACGGTGGCCCTCATCTCTCACTTTTACTTAGATAAGATTTCATCATCTTTATGTGTTTAGTCATGTATTCCACTTACAATCTAACATATTCGTCACCAAAAATTTAGAGACTACATAGAATACCTTGTAAACAATAATAGGTAGGGCATGCAACACAGTTGTTGTGGTTAATAAACATTGAACATTACCTTGGAGTGATTAAAACACAAACTAATTAAAGCATCTAAACAAAAAATTGCAAATAAATGTTTATTTAATTAATAAAGAATTAACTCATAATCTATAAAGTGTTAGTTCCATTCTTGTTATTAATGTGAAAACTTGATTGGTAAACAATCTCTAAATATTTCTATTATTAAATACTTATTAATGCAGGAAATATATCCCGCTCTTAGTGAGTCATCAATACTCTAATTCAAAAACTTTCTTTCATTAAAAAAAAATCATTTAACAAGATTAAAAAGAAAACTAAGCACTGATTCTTTTGAAAAAAGAAAATAAACTATTGAACAATGAAATTAACATGATGGTTATATATGATATGTTGATGTAATTATTTGAACGCGTTCTTGTTGCCATTGGATTAGTTAATTACGAAATTGATTATTGTTTTTCCACACATGTATTCTTTATTAAAAGTAGTTTGGTATCAAGTACTACTAGACACTAATGTGAACATTTCCTTTACTTAGAATTCGAATATAAGTTCTTCATATTATGAGAGACTAATCATTTCAATTAGACCAAACATAAGAAAATGTTAAAATTTAATTCTCCTTGTTCACCATCCAATCTCAATAAGAAAAAGAATGCCATAACTTGAATGCTAAGTTCACTGATTTGCACCTTAATTTATCATCCAAATACAACAAGAAGAAAAGACAAGTAGAGGAAAATGAAGTTCTCGACATTATATTATTTACTAAACTCTAAATTAAACTCATACGTACCTCTTCAGTTAGATATATTTAAAAAAATCCCGCATTTCCTTCCTCTTCGTCTCTGCCTGAAAGATTTTTTTTTCTTTTTCTTATATATAGAATATCGTCCCAGAAAAGGTAATGTTAAAAAAAGGAGAAAGAGAGAACATTAGAATAACTCAAAAAATTGGAAAAAAACAAATAAATGATGTGAGAAAACAAGTCTCAAACAAGAAGAAGAAAAAATCCCAATAAAGAAAAGATTTTATGAGAAAATAAGTTAGATTTAGGTTCACCATGTGTCGCCAATCCAACATATTGTATCCGCGTGTATTGGTGGTTCTTCCACTTTCAAAATTGCATACAAAATAAACCAAAAGGAAACTCACGTTCTGGGAATTGGAAGGCCTGGTTTCTTGTTAACCAGACCCTCCACTACCAGCTTCCTTTATTATTATTATAATCGTTTCATTTTCTCCAGAAAAATCAAAAACAAAAAAGAAAAAAGGAATCTTTGGCATTGGATTTTGAAGCCCTCTTCCACAATGAACGACCTTCTCACGGTACGTATATAATGCCTTATTCTCCCAAGTTCTGTTTCTGGGTTTTGAAGCATTAAACGATTTTCTTTTCTTGTTTGGGTGCCCTTTTTTGGGGGTTTTCTTCTTCTGGGATTTTTATTTTGGGTCCTGGAAATGTGGGGCAATATAAATCTCAGCTGTATTAATTTTAGCTTTCTGCCTTAGCTGCTGTATGTTTCCGAAGGAAATGCCTGAAAGAGAAGGGATTTTTGGAGGTTTTGAATTTCTGGACCATCAAACTTGATGAGACTTGAGAGAGAGGCTAAAATGCATAGAATCTCTTGAACCTCATTTATTGCGCAAATAATCCATTTTGTTAAAATTTTCATTGAAAATTCAAGAAATTTTTTATTTTTTTATTATTATTGATTACAACAATAGTTCAATTTAATCTTGGATTAACGAGAAATGCAACAATGATAAAATTACTATAAAACTTGATTTTTTTTTTTAATGAAAATCCTAGCAAAGGGAGTCTTTTGCACACAATCAAAAGCTCAAGAGATTTTTGGTCAACTTTCAAAGTTCATGGGGTGGGGCCTGGGGGGTTATGCATTTAGTACATATATACATGCATTTTTGGTTACGACAGTTAGGACATCTTTTGATTTCGTTTTGAGTTATGGGGGCACCTTTATATATTAGCAATCTGCTTTTTGGATTTTTCTCAGAGAAAGCTCCTCAAAAGAATCAAACCCAAATTATTGATAGGAATTACATAACTAATCTTTTCTTACCAATTAAGCTAACTACATAAGGTGACTAAACATTATATGACTACTCATGCAGAAATTTAGTTATAAATAATTGATGGATAGTTTAGAAGACTTCCATTGCATTTCACCAATCAGGGGATTCACCTCTGCCACTTCATAGTTGTTTCCTTTTGTTTTCTTAATTATATTAATTTTGAGCAATTAAAGTTTCAGGCTTGGAATTAAGTATTGATCTTTCCAGACTGATTAGATATATGAATAAGCTGTTCTAAATAATTGGCATGACTTGCTCCATTAACATAATAGAGAATATAAAGTTTTACCTGGACAAGTAAAATGGATTTCATGATTCACGTTTTCACCTCCAGTATTTTCAGTACCAAAGATCACAGCTTAGACAAATACATTCATTTGATTATCTTTTTGCAGGAATCATTTGAAATCCCCCGGGGCCGGGGTGGCGGAGGAGACATTGAGTTAGGAGCATATGTAATGACTTCAGGAGAACTGGGTTTGGATGGTTTCTTCAAAAAGGTGTCTATTTCTTGTCATTGGTTAATACATTCTTCTTGTGCATTTTGTGCATGACTTTGAAATTCATGTTCTATTGTTTTGTCTTACTTTCCAGGTCCAAGATCTTGACAGTAAATTTGAGAAGCTGAATAAGCTTCTGAGAAGGCTCCAGGTATAATATTTTGTACTATCACACTGACTTCCATAATTCCTTATAAACAAGTTTTGAATTTGTAAACTACTAAGTACTAAGCATTTGGATGATGTGATAATGAATCAGATAAGTTGATTTTTCTTGACTTTAGATCTGTAATATTTTTACATCACAGAAATAAGATACATAAAAAAGTTTGCAATTAAGGCTTTATTTTTTAGTGTGATAGGTTCCCTTTCATGTGAATAAGCTTATTTTCATGTGGTCGATCAAACATTGAAAGGGTTTCCTGATATATCCTTACAGATAGTGTTTAGTTGAACTCGAAATCGAAATTGTTCATATCGGCCAGCTTAACTAACATGAACATTGAACTCTATACATAAAAAACAGATTGGCAGCTTGAATTCATATCACTTGAAAGGTTTTTCTATAATGCTTTAAAATTTGGCGAGAACTACACAAAATGAAAGTTTATTTGCTATTGGTGGAGAATTGTTACTTAGATATGCAAGTCTATGGGCGAAGGAGAAAAAGAACAGAGGGATAATAAGCTTAAGGGAAATTTTGGCAAAATATTGAAGAGAACCAGAATGATTTCTGCTGTCATTTGATAGTTCTGACCACAAGTTATGCTATTGCAATTCCGACAATAATTTAAGGTGTAATCTTATATCTAATTTGTTTATGCCCCTTAACATTTTTGTAATGGATGCCCATAAGATTTTAGTCATCTTGCTTAATAGAAAACTGAAAACAAAAGAAATGATTCAATTTGGCTTTCTGTTGTTAGTTTCTGGTAAGCATAAAGACTTTGGTTGTGTAACAGCTTGCTTGTATAGAAGGCTTTGTGCTTCCTTGAAGCCCCTTAAATTAATGCACACTTTGTTTTCAGGATGCCCATGAGGAATCCAGAGCTGTGACTCATGCTCCTGAAATGAAGGGTTAGTCTTTTTTCTTGAAAAAAGAAACTTGCTTGATGTTTTTTGTGTTTGTAAGCGAGATGCATACCGTTCATTTTCCTTGAATGAGAAATTCAGTATAGTTTCATTCGTGCTCTTTGAATTTGCCTTTTTGCATGATTAGTTTGAATTTAAATATGAAAATGATTTGCAAGGGTAGGAAGTAGTAATAGTTCTAATGCCAAATTGCACTTCATAGTATAAATATACATCATAAGATTTGTGTAATGGGATAGTTGATTATACTAATGCCTATTAGAACAAACAGTTGCTATGTACTCATTGATTCAATTTGACCCTTTCATCCTCTGCAGCTATAAAACAGAGAATGGAGGCAGATGTTGATGAAGTTAAGAAAATTGCCCTTTACATAAAAACAAGAATTGAAGAACTGGACAAAGATGTGAGATCTATATTGTTTATCTTTCATATCTGTTTTCAAAACCTAGCTTCTAGATATGAGTTCCCTCACATCCTTCTTTCCCTCATTTTGCATTGTAGAATTTGACAAATCGGCAGAAGCGAGGGTGCGGAAAAGGAACAAGTATTGACAGGTCAAGAACAGCAACCACCATGTAAGTAATGAAAGACTTGTTGATTTAGATTAACAATATGAATGCATGTAATTAAATATAGTTAGAGATATGAAAAGAAATAATCTTTAAAAAGTGAATTAAAAGTACGAGGGGACATAGTCATGATAATATCATGATAATTATGTTAACACAAAAGATATGGGAATAATAAAGTAGAAAACTGCAAACTCTAAACTTTTCTTCCATTAAAGCTCTTTTTTTTTATATACATTATGAAAAGAGTACCTTTTCTGCAAAATGCCAAGTCAACTTTGAGGAATCCCTTCATAGTAACAAGGACTAACTGTTGGGGTTTGGATGGTTTTCTTTGCTTAATGATCTTTTTATCAATCTCATCTAGACCTCATTTTGGATACTTTGTTGCAGTGCCTTGAAAAAGAAATTGAAGGACAAAATGGCTGAATTTCAGGTAGGTTTGTCTTATATTTTGTGTGAGATCTTCTCTTCTTAATCTCCTGATATATCTTCAATCAATATTTTTCTGAAAAGTGCAGAGCCTGCGGGAAACTATACATCAAGAATACCGCGAAGTCGTAGAGAGGCGTGTTTTTACAGGTTTTTGGCTCCTTTCTTATTTGTTTATTTGATTTCAAATATCTGCAATTTGATGGCCTGGATTTTTATGACAAATAATTACTAACATATTGTAACCCATGGTTTTTGAGATTGTCAGTGACGGGTGCAAGAGCTGATGAGGAGGTATGATTTTTTTTTTCTGAAAATTTATTTAGTTGAAGAGAATATATATTGAAGAAGTTTTTCTTCTAATTGTTTAATAATTTACAGACAATTGACAGATTAATTGAGACTGGAGATAGTGAACAAATTTTCCAGAAGGCAATTCATGAACAAGGACGAGGCCAGGTTTGTCTCTCTTGCTTGCCTTTTTCCCTTCCCCCTCTTCAAATTCATTTTCTCATAGTGATTATAAAAAAACCCCTGAATTTTGAAAAGTAACAAAAGATCCCTTGAACTTTTGATTTTATGCAAATAACCCATTTTGTTAAAATTTGAAAAAGTGAAGAAATTTTTTATTTTTTGGCTACTATTAATTACAACAATAGTTAATTTTAATTTTGAATCAATGTAAAATGCAATAATAATCATAAAATTATTAAAAAAAATGATTTTTTTTTAATGAAAATCTTAACAAAAGCAAACTTTTGTATAAAATCAAAAGTTCAAGGGATCTTTCCTTACTTTTCAGAGTTTAGGGTGGGTTTTTTGCATAATGGCTAAAGTTCAAGGGAGTTTTATGCATTTTAATCTAAATTTTCTCCACATTCATATATGTTAACAATCTTTGTGTAGATACTGGACACCGTGGCAGAAATTCAAGAACGGCATGAAGCAGCCAGAGATGTTGAGAGGAAGCTTCTTGATTTACAGCAGGTATTTTATTACATTGGTTTGTTTGGTTGATTTGATTTTACAGCTCATCAAATTGATATGTTTAATTACCTGGTCACTTGAACTTATGAAAATGAAATGCAGAGTATAATTGTTTACTTCATAAGTGTATTAACATGTATGATGAGACTAATCAAAAGTCCAAATCTGTATACATATCACATGGGAAAGTAGAGATATAGAAAAGAAAAAAAAAAAGGTTTAACCAACTTTTGTCTGCAGATATATATGGATTTGGCGGTGTTAGTCGATGCACAGGGAGACATTCTTAACAACATAGAATCTCAGGTAAACATTTGGAGCAATTTCTTATATCCTTCCTATAATGTTATTTGATCAACATGAAACATGTCGCAAATATATAAACAACTTTACATAATGTTTTTCCATTAAACAAATAATTATCCCATGATTGATCTTAGTTTCTGCAAATTATCCAGGTTTCAAGTGCTGTAGAACACGTGCAACAAGGAAATAATGCCCTTCAGAAAGCCAAGATGAAACAGAGGAATTCAAGAAAGTGGATGTGCCTTGCAATATTAATACTTCTTATCGTTATTATTGTTGTTGTTGTTTCTGTCGCCAAACCTTGGGTTAGCAAAAATGGGGCTTAGTTAGTTAATTACTAACTGGTTAATGGTTATGTATGATTTTATGGACAAAACTTATATGCTTTTTTTTTCAAAATGGTTACTATTAGGTTCTCTAATGAAAATATGATATGAGAAATCTTTTATTGCGCTTTACATATGTAACTGATCTTTTTTTGACAAAAAAGGTAAATATTGTATTTTTATTAGAGAACAAATACTTGTAAAAAGAATCTTTATCTAAAGTTTTCTCCTGATCTCATACATATGGCAGAAATTCTTTTGATGGGTATGTTGTTAACGTTGTGCATTTTTTTGGGTTGGTGATCCATTCTTTGTTACGTTATTTGAAGTTCACAAAGGTTGGCGCATGATGTACCATTTTATTGAATCATGTATGTATACTAAGAATCAAGGAGTTGAAATTTGAAGTCTGTATATTCTCTAACTCTCATCTCTCTGTTTCAGATCTGGAAAGTAATGAAATGAGTAAGGTCAAATTTACCTCTCACTCTTTAAGATCAAATTTACTAGGAGTAGGAATAATGGAAACTCGTCTTTTTATTGCCCAAATTTGTGGTAGGCTTGCATCCTTATTTTGAGCATTGTACCTAATAAAGACTCTGGAAATAAATTCCTCCGAGCAAACATAAATAATATATAGCTGTATATGTTGAAGCACATCCTAAAAAGTAAGGATCTCATGAAATGTTTTATTTTGGAAATTAAATATGTTACAGGACCAAAAAAAATACATTAATTAGTCTAACGTGAGAATTTCGCTAAATTTTTGCTTTAGAGAAACCAATTTCTAGAATGTTACACATGGCTCTTGGGTCCATGGTAGTTCTTTCCATTGAACACTATAAATCTAAAAGCTTAACCAGCAATTGCAAATTGCATTAGAGTGGAGCCATTTTCATTCAATGACGTTGACTGTCATACAAGTAGTTTGGTATTATTTGGATAGTTCTGAGTTTAAGAATATAGCTATCCTTGTTAGAAGATAATTAAGTGCATGACACAGGTTGAATCTAAATAAGGGCCTGTTTGGGTGGTGATTACTTTTTCATTATCTTTTCATTATCCCCATTTTCATTACATAACTTCATTTACAGTGCTATATGGATGTTTGTTTTGCAATTATAAAGTCATTACAAAAATATCACTTCATTACAAACTCATTTCATTACATATTTCATATCCAATTACTAATATACCCCTACTCAAATACCTATAATTACCTATACTCTAATACAAATATAAAAAAACTATTTAGCAAAATAGTAATTTTCAATACCCTCATTTATTACACTTACAACTTTCTCTCTCCACTCATCATTTTTTCTTTTTTCTTCCTCTTTCTCTCTCCACTTATCATTTTTTCAATACCCTAATTTTCAATACTATATATAATTTATAATTTATATTAATTTAAAATAAAATAATTCAACTCATGTTATTTACATTTTAGTCCATGATATAAAATATATAATTCAGACGCCAAAAATATACATTTTGGTCTCTCCTCCAGTATATATATGGGTATACGAGAGAGGCGGATAGTGGAAGAAGAGTGGATGGTGCGATGTGCTCATGCGTGAAGATCAACGGTCATATTATTACCCGCAAAAAGACAAACCGTTTTGATTAATATATAATTTTTGGTCCCACATTTTTTTCGTGGATAACATTTTGGTCCTTCAATTTATTTTTTGGAGGAAAGTTTGCAATATAGAAACCCAATCGTTGATGAATGCAATTTTTTACGGGTCAAGAGATATATTTCACTTTCGTAAGGACCGATTCGTTCAATTTATATAAAATCATAGACCAAATGGTAGGTTTTTAAAAATTTTCATGTTATTTACATTTTGGTCCTTTCATTTCATTACATAATACTACTCCAACCTTCATTACAAATATTCACATCTAGCACAAATTCCGAGACAATTTCATTACCATTTCATTTCATAACCACCACAACCAAAAAGTCAAAATATTATTTTTTTTTTTTTTATCTATTTCCATTATCAATTATCAATTCTACCCCTATACAATTTAAAAAAACCCATATATTTATTTCAACCAACCACAATCATTACATACCCTTTTTCATAATTTCACATCCTATTTTTTTCATTACATCTCAAACTAATCCAAACACCATTTTCATTACATTTTCATTACATAATTTTCTCATTACCATTTCATTACATAAAATCATCATTTCATTACCTACTTCTAATCCAAACACACCCTAAATCATGTTATGTCACCTCAGTCTTCACTATTGGCTAGTTCTTTTTTATTTCTTTTCTTCGAGTCTTTTCCCTCCTTTACCAATAAAAATGCTTATATATATATATATATAAACTCTATTAAAAAATCAAACAAATGTACTATCATAAAAGAATGGTAAATTCCACTTTGGTACCCTGTTTTATAGACCAATTCCACTTTGGTACCATGTTCTTTCAAAAGTGACACTTTGGTATCCTATTCTTTCAAAAATGTCATTTTGGTACCCTGTTCTTTCAAAAGTGACATTTTGGTACTTTGTTCTTTAGACCAAGTGACACTTTGGTACCCTAAAAAAGATAGAATAGGGTAACAAATAGTGAAAGAACAGGGTACCAAAATGTCACTTTTGAAAGAACAGGGTACCAAAATGATATTTTTGAAAAAACAGGATACCAAAGTGGAATTGGTCCATAGAACAAGGTACTAAAGTGGAATTTACCCTGAAAGAATTGTATATACTGCGTAATCTTTTTATTTTATAAAAAAATATTAAATTAAAAGTCCTATAAACACACAAACACACAATATATATATATAACTTTTGAAAACGTTAAAAGAATGTATAAATATAGTTTGATAGTTTGATCAAATTTAAAAGGCCAAAATCTTAAATTGGTGTCTTATGAATGGGGTGGATTTCAAATTGATCCCTTATGTTTCATTTGTTTCAAATTAGTCTTACATATTTTTATAATTTTTTAAATTAGTCCAAAATTTACTTTGGAGATGCGATTTAACCCCATTTAATTTGCTAATGATTTTAATTGAGTAGAGAAAAAACTCATACAATTTCAAATTAAACTTGTTGCTTTTGAACTTTAATTAACTTTGCTTGATTATTGATCATGAAAAAAGCTACCTACTTTTAAGACACGATGTGACTTTATTTGTTAATGACCTCAAAATACTCATCAAAAGAAACTTGTAGCTCTGGTTTTGTCGCATTTAAATTTGAAACGAAAAGATATATGACTTTATTCAGTATTTTTGGGATCAATTTGAGATTTATGAAATATAAAGGATTAATTTACAATTTACCCCATACATAAGGGACCGATATGAGGTTTCGGCCAATTTGAAAAGAATAGGAATGTTAAAGAATTGTGCGTCGTCGAAAATGGAAAGACAGGCCCACCCAAATAAAGGAATAAGAGATTTTAGAATGACGTGCACGACTGAGCAGATACAGACAATTCATATATATATATATATGTTTTAGAGTGAGTAGTGTTGAGTGTGGTTTGGTTGAGAGTGTTTGCTGTATATAAAATCACGTGCGGCATGACACTAACTAACACAAAGCTTTTCACATTTTTAGGAACTCATCACCTACGACGTACCTACCAACGATAACTCCAACTATCTCGCTTCTTTCTTTCATCACTTTCACTACTGCTTCCTCACAAATCACAATACTACTGATCTGATCATCAAGATGACGTACAGAAAAGCCAGAAATCATACACTTCACCAATTCAATATTATCATATCTGATAAGATATCATCTCGATCACATTCTCTCTCTCTCTTTCATATGTATGTGTGCCTCCTTCAAAAAGGGACCTTAATTTCCGCCTTCGTGCTAGCTAACTAAGTTCCTTGGTATGTATTATATCGATCATCTCTCTGAACAAACATTCTTTTCTACCCATTAATTACTTCTTTAATATAAATATAATTAATGTTGTGATTATATATGCATTAGTGCCCATCCATGTAGGCATATACATTTATTTTGTGCGTCCCTAATTAAGTACCCTTAATTAATTAAGGCGCATGAGTTCTGATTCTGATGTACCTGATAACTCATATTTTGGGCGTTCGCTTACTTGGTTCTCGTACCCGGCCAAGTCTCGTCCTTGCACGCTTAGGAGTGGTCGTTGACTCGGTCAAGAGCCATTTCGAGGAGTTCGGGGCGGTCCCTGACTTGATCAAACCCATGTCGCGCACATGACGGGCGGCCGGTCTTCCAATGAACACCAACCCTCCCACGATGGATACGCTCTGCTTTATCCAAATTCTTACTCCCTTTATAACTGGAGATCGTGGGTCTGAACGTAGGAAGTTCTCTCCGGTCTCCACTATCCTCCTATTCTCTATATAAACCCCTTAAAGTTATCAATCTAAGCTTAGCTACTATCTCAATTCTGAATGCCCTTTACTCCCACCTCAAACTCATTCTAACTTGAGCGTTAGAGTATTCTTTGCAGGCCCCTTGTGAAGTCTTTTGCAGGTCTATTCTACTTTGCTCATCGCTCTAGCAACCCCTCCGTTGAATTAGGTAAATTTGGTTACTTTTTCAGCAAGTACTGAATTTGTTCCGCAAATATACGTTGAGCTATATATAGCTAGCTACCATTGTCTTTGTTTCTTTTCTTTGGGATCGGTTTCAGAGTTCTACCATTATATTGTAAACTGGTTATGGTATGTAAACTGGTTATGGTACGAGTGTCGTTGCAGTTGCGATTATAATTTGCAACCATGTTCTTTTTACTTTTTTTTTTTCATTTCTTATCTTATATTATATGGCTCCACCCCTTTTTGGTCGTCCACATTTTAAAACTATAGTACAAAATTAATAATAAGAGGAAAATTATTATTTGATCCCTTCTTTTTTACTGAGTTAACAATTTAGTCCCTCATTTATTTTAACAGGCAGGCAAAGCCCCTAATATTATATATATATAGGTATAACACATAGTATAAATATCTTGAAAGCAGTATACTTATCTATTTGGAGGTAAAATTCAATAACATGCACAAAGAATGTTGTATTTGAATGAAGTGATTCAAGGGACATATGAAGAGTATAATTAATTGTAGGCATTGGATTTTAAATATTTAAAGTAATTCAATAGTGTAATTTAGGGAAATTTTGCATTTCTCCATTAAAATAGGTAGAAAATTAATTCGGAAAGTTTGTACTGCTTTTTGTTTAACTTATTTATCAACAATTCAACATACATATGTACAGCCATACCAGCATCTATATATATATATATATATATA